>JAHTMQ010000100.1:600000-898166 GCA_019327925.1 Leucocoprinus sp. KB1807203
AGGTATCCACCAATGTGGCCGTATTGGAGGCTTTGTGTGTGACAGTTGACGTTAGTTGACACTAACTTCATGAACAGTTCCTCTAAATAGAAAGCAGCGGGTACTTGAGAGACGGCGGCCATGTCTGGTGCAGGATCTTCTCAGACAAATCACCATACCACATCCAATCCTTTGTCTACTTTCGAGTTCACCAAGCGCAAACGCTGGGCAGACATACTAATTACTGGGCTTACAGATGTCCTTATACTCATTCTCTCGCCTGAGGGCAAGGTCCTATATTGTGGAACTGCTGTTACAGAGCTACTGGGCTGGAATGAGACTGACGTTCTGGACCTTCACTTACATGATTTTGTTGTCGGTGAGATCAAACCTGGATGCCAACTTGCGAGCGATCCTCCTTAAGCACAATGCAGGCGAAGATCAGTCCGCATTTCAGCGTGGGTTCGAAGACTCAATTCGCACCAATAGCGAATTTGTTTCTTATATTCGATTGAAGAGTAACCCATCGCTCAAACCGGGGTCAGTCGTGCCCAACGATGTTCTTTTCGAGTTAAAGGGCTACCCGCACTCTGTTACCGAACAGGGTCCAGATTGCAAATGTTTTTTTGCTATTGCAAAGCCATATCCTAGTAGGAATATTGCTATGTGGGTCGAAATCAATTATCAACAGTCATGAACCTCATTCACTTATAGGCTTAACACCTTCCTGGACTTGCAGACGGAAAACGAGAGATTACAACAACGTCTTTCTGTTCTCAGAACACAGGTAGATTCACAGATCATGTCTGCAGGACAGGCATTGCCAACTATGAACTCCATGTATGCCACGTCTTCCTTGCAACAGTTAGCACCTCCTCTTTGCCGTTGAAGTTCCTCTCACATTTGCAGTGCTCAATATTCTAGCCTCCTTGATGACGCACTTAAGAATGCTTCTGCAGCTAGTCACGACAGCAGTCTGATTAGTGCGAACTGTAATGGAGAAACTCTCATGCCGAATTCGGACGATCCTGAAGACAGTACCAGAAAAAAGAAGGTTTGCTTTGCTTTTACCGGAAGATTTCAACGATGTTTATGTCCCTTCTGCCTCCAAGCTCAAGAAGGCCCATGGAACTGAACAGTATGTATGCCGAAAGTGTGGGCGAACAGATTCTCCTGAGTGGCGGAAGGTAGGCGATCATAAATATAGCGCCTTCACGCTGACTTCAACCTAAACACTCAGGGACCTGATGGTCCGAAGACTCTTTGCAATGCTTGTGGCCTCCGCTGGGCGAAGCAGATGCGTAAGTTTGATGAGCCTACAGAAGAAACGGGGTCCAACTCCAGCCAGCCGTCGTCGACTCCAGGAACCGATAAAGCTGTCTGATGATCCTTGACATCTAGATCATATGCTATGAACATTCCATTTTGTTTCCTTTCCTGCAATATCAACCTAGGCTGGGGCTGAGAACCGACAAGTAAATAATGCGTGTAACTGTTATATACAAGTCACAACACATAACACAGATGCAATGTCACAATTGTTAATCTCTTGCATCATTGCAGTAGTTGACTGTTAGTCCTCTGCAAATGCCTCCTGAAATCCACTCCCTTTCTCAGACCCCCATAACTTGTCATGCATTCAGTGTCGATCGCCAAGGTTGGCTCAGACTGCAGTTTAAAAACGCATTTCTAAGCACCTCTATAGAGCTCGCAGTCAGTCTGAATAGCAAGGACGTCCAATTGTACTCGCGGAGGGACCAGGAATGGATTCCAACAGAAGTCTTATCAGAGGTACATGACTAGTGTCTCGCAGAACCAATATCTGATTCTTGGGCCTAGCATGATAAGCTGGTTACCTCAATCGATTGGGCTCCCAGGTCAAATCGCATCGTAACAGCTTCTCAAGACAGGAATGCATATGTTTGGACGGAGACTCCAGACCCTGAGACAGGGAAACTTGTTTGGAAGCCTACCCTTGTGTTGCTGAGGATCAATCGTGCCGCAACCCACGTACGTTGGAGCCCGTTGGAGAATAAGTTTGCAGTGGCAAGCGGTGCAAGGTTATGTTCGATTAGTCAGGTCCTACATGATGTTAATGTCTTTCCAGGGCTATTGCTGTCTGTTCTTTTGACGAAGAAAGTAACTGGTGGGTGGCTAAGCATCTCAAGAAACCCATCAGGTCCACGGTATTATCTATCGATTGGCACCCAAACAATGTTTTACTCGCTGCCGGTAGTGCTGATATGAAAGCAAGGGTATTTTCAGGCTACATCAAGGAAGTTGATGAACGGTAGGCAGAACAAAAGCGATTTGGAATATCGTTCACTCATGTTCGCCCCCAGCCCTGCTCCCAGTGTTTGGGGGTCAAAGTTACCGTTCAACACCATCTGTGGGGAGTATTCATCTCCAGCTGGTGGATGGGTCCATGCAGTTGGGTTCTCGCCTTCTGGAGATGTGCTTGCCTTCGCTAGTAAGCCGTGTTTTCCCCTCCTCATTGATCGGTCATTTTCATCTTATATTTAGGTCACGACAGTTCTATTACCATTGTATATCCAGGCGGTCCAACTGTACACACTGTTCGATTACCATCCTTGCCTTTGATTGCCTTGTCCTGGACTTCAGGAGAGACCATTGTAGCAGCAGGACACGATTGTAAGCCCTTGGTCTTCGCGGGCTCGGAACAAGGCTGGCAAGAAGTCGGAACTCTCGATGATGCTTCTTCTTCGAGGACTTCTGAAGGTTCCCGCTCTGGATTTGGAAGTAACACTGGGGTTGGTCGCCTGAAGACTGGTGCCTTTGCAACTTTCCGGGATGCAGACTCCCGCGGTCAAACCACCAGTGGATCTATATTTTCCGATACGAAACTCAACACAATTCATCAAAATACAATAACCAGTGTTCGACCTTATGACTCTCAGGATGGGTATGTGGCTAGGGTCAGTACGACTGGCGTAGATGGTGCTCTAGTCATATGGGATACGAGTGAAGTGAGCGCGCTTACTGCGAAGATTGGAGGGATAAGGATTTAGAAGGCATATGTACTTTCATTGTACATACAGTGTCTGGTGAAATCTCACCCTGAAAGTTTTTTAGGCGTATCCTCACTTGTTCATTTGGGCACCCGAGGCACGAACTGCCAGTGTATCAGAACTTGAATGAGTGTTCCATTATTCTGGGATCAGGTAGAGATACTTCTGAAAGTTAAAGACTTTTCTTGGTTAACTCTCCTTCCCTACACTTCAATTATCATCATGGGCAGTGGCTCGGAACAAGCTTTTGATTCAACCGTGTTCAGCGGGACGGAGCCCCAATTCTCGCCTATTTCTTTGATTACAGCAAGACCAGATGCCAATGAAGTAAAATAATAGGAACGTACAGCCACCATGGGCTACAGTAGTTTTACCTCCAAAAGTATCAGTACAGAACGCATGTTACAAGATAATACTATAAATAAACAGTGTATAAGTCTAGTCCTCTGGAGAGTAAGCAACGAAAATCAAAAACAGAGGAAGATCATATGATAGAGAGAAAATAAGTGAACAAAACAATAGCAAGGTGGCCATCGTTACATCATTGATGAACGAAAACCGAAGCTGAAGGATGAAATCAAAACCACTGACGTTCACATCACTGTTCTAACTGTCAACCCAATGATTCGTCAGGATCGAGACCCCCACTATACGTGAGACAAACGGCGCGTTTCCCGCGACCGTCCCTCGAGGCCTTTCTAATATTCCATCTGAATTGTCTGTCACTGCGATGTTATATGTGCATGTCGAGGTATCTTCATCGTCAGATTCACTATATGTGTCCGACTCACAATCAAAATCTTTCACCTCTCATGGAATCGATCTCTAGCCAGGAATGATACCACTTCGATAGGAAGATCTTGATGTCCGCATTGAGTCTGAGATATTCGACGTTTCGAGCGATCCCCTCCCACTGGATAGATCCGTTGTGCAAAGCCTCGCTAATAATGTCGGTCTGGTTGAAATACATCCAGTGGAGGAGCAAATGGAAAGATGTAGGATCCGGGACAGGGAGATAGAGGACAGGGTGTTCGTGAACAGATGATAAGAGCTTGGGTAAACGGTTGGGAGGAACAGTGTACTGAGGGACAGATCCAGATGACAGGGAGGATCTTGAGTTAATCAGGTCCATGGCACGAGCACCACAGAAAAGTGCGTGCAAATAGCTAGAATGCACTGATAGATAGTCCATGTGCAGCTATAAGTAATATAATCAGTTTTGGGGAATCAATTGCGAAGGAAGGAAACAACTTGCTTTGAACGTTAACTGTCGTGTACTGTTGCAAGTTTCTGTGATCCTACTTTCTGTTGCTGAAGGGTACAAGTCGATTAAATGACGAAAATTTACTGGAAGATGAGAACTCTTTCGGTCGATGTTTTACGTATGGGATAGGAACAACTGGGCAGATGATGAATTTAGCCTCAAATTGACTAAAAAAAATTTTAGATTCCGACGGACTTATTGTGCAGTCAGCAGTTTCAGGGTTTTCCCAGTAATGAGGCGCCAAACTACGAAGTTGTTCAATGATGTACTCAATAGGAACATCAGTGAGCGTAGAGAGGGGGAAAGGGCCAGCACAGGGTGAGTCCATAAGTAGGAGAAGGAGAAAACTGGATCGGAGGGATAGTTAGTCGGAAGGACCAGACAATTAGACCGCGAACCCACATCTGAACTTTTGTAGTGGGAGACTCAGACAAAAGCAACCAAGATTATTGTCCTAAAATTATTAAAACGCAACAACAGAGCCGAACAGGTGGTTCAGAAACCAAGAAGGGACGAGAGGACGAAACTTGGTTTCTTTTTGGATAAAAAGGGAATGGTTAAGGTCGTCAGTCAAGGAGCCCCAGTTTTAATTGTCCTGGTCTCATGGGGATGATCAGGCGCCTTTATTGACGAGCGCCATCTGATCTAGATCTATCTTTTCTTTATTGACTTTGAGTTGCTGTCCGGTTGTGAGGCCAATTGTTTTCCGTCTCCATACACCCGTTCTTATTGTCTTCTGCCCCAAGTTCAGGGGTCGTGTTTTGGAAGGGCTTGCTAGATCAAATTTGCTGTTTCACGTCTATTTATTCTAGGTTTGAGCCACCGTCATCTGTCAGGGATGCCAGGAATGTGGATGTGAATAGGACGTTCAGTCCACCCATGTTTGGCTCTTGATAAACAAGTGATCGAAATTCTCTCAACCTGGTTATAATTACTAGGCAACTTCGTGATATCAAGCCACTTTATATTAGTGATGTAAAATGCAAGTGTTATGCACTCTGCCATGGTCGCTATGCGATTAACACGCTTGCCATGAGTTCTGTTTCGAGGGGGAGGATGGTTCGATGGGTACCGAAATCGAGTTCTGCTTGAAGCATAACTCACGACCAGCAGCCGGGTCAGGGGAGAATGAAGACAAAAAGACAGGACAAGTGTATCTGGAAGTGTACTGCAATTGTAGTACTTGATGGCATGAGTGATGTGTTCAAAAGCGCTTTTTTCAAACCATGACAAGCCCAATCGGGGGCACACGATATCCTTACGGAGAATCCATATGAATTACACCCAAACTTGACATCGCTGGAAGCGGAGGTTCTCTGGGAGTACGCGAAGCTTGCGCATCATGTCAAACTTGTAGGGTTCATTCCTGGAACTTGATAGAATTCTGATGAATTCTGATGAAATGTAAATGCGTAGATGACACAGAAAACGCGCATGCTTCAGGAGGAGCCGGACAAAAGAATGTTAGCACGCCTGCGAGTGCTGGAGAAGAAGATGGGCTTGGTGCTCACTCTGGCAAGTCATGTCATAAACCAATGCCTCTTGACATTCAATCTCCTCCCTTAGTTCAAAGCCTCCGTATGGGGTGTTATCAACGAACAGACCGCTCCAGGCGAGTACGAGTACGATGATAGTGATCAAACTATTGGGAGATGATAACCAAGACACTTGTTTTTTGCCGATGAGAGGTGATACTAGACGCAATACTCCGCACCGTACCACTATCCAATTTTGTAGACTGACTTGGAACCCACTCTGGACAGTCGATCACAAGCAATGTATTACTGAGATGATCGCCCTCGGTTTTATGAGAATTGGATCTGAGTTGCACTATGCCATCGACTTGTATCGTACCGTTCAAATGTCTGGCTCCCAGCTCAGGAATACGTAGCGAAAATAAATTACATTCCCATCCGAATATGGGCACCGAACCACGAACATCTACGAACAGATGGATCAAATTAGTTGGACTCTCGCAAGCCATTGGAAATACGTTTCTGAGGGCGGTGCTACAATTGTCTTCTCCTACACCGGCCCTTCCAATGTCTCCTACGATGGCATGGTGCTACGACTCCGGAAGGCTACCGGTGAAATGCCCTCAGCACTTGACGAAGATGGTCCGATTATCGAGTTCCAAACCAAGTGCATCGAGAGACTCTTGCCCCAGGAAAACCTCCCAAAGCTGCGGTCTGTACGTCTAGAGAGGGAGTGGCTAGAAAGGTTGGGAGAACTACATGAGAACCGGCGACCGGAGGCAAGGCAAGCGAAAGACCATATTGACCTTTTCGCGAAAGAGAGCGGTCTTGGCAACAGACCTCGTAGGAGGTGACTGGATTGCGGTGGAGATCAAGGTTAGATTTATGTGTGCTTCCGTGCTCTTATCTCTCTAATCCCTCTAGCCGAAATGGGGATTTCTACCGTCTCCAATTCACCTATCGGAGAAGACAAAGACGAACAAGATGCAGACCTGTCGTTTTTGCATGCATAACTACATAAAAAGTCAAAAAATCCAGGGCTACGTTAACGACTACTGTCCGCTCGACTTGTTCTCTGGAAATGCCGATCGTATCCGCAAGGCTGTTGACTGTCTATGGAAGGCATGGGTGCATAGTGATGGCAACATGAACAATCTTAAGGTGTTCACCCGTGGTGAAACCGTCAGGCCAAACCAAGTTAGTAGTGTTCATTCACAAATAGCTTGTCGGGGCGTCTTGACGGTTTATAGATCGAGTGTCTACTGGGTGACGGGGTTATCAGAGCATCCAAACCTGATCGTATAGAGCAGACATTCAAGGATGCGTTGTCCGATGCACTTTTGAATACATCGATCTTGATGACCATTTCCAAATTGCAACGAAACTTGGACACTCTAGATATCGAGGGTCTATCGAAACTTTGGAGGGAGACTGAACTTGATCACCAGTCAGCTCATGAAGAATCTGTGCCGACACCACTCGGCGCTCCCTCTGCGCATCATCCAGTACAAGACCCTGACATATCAGATTGGACGGAGTTTCTTGACATCTTCCAATCTCCTCAAGCAGCGGAAATGGACCACAATCAACCAAAAATTGAGAACATGCGATACTACATTTTGGCTTATTTGCTTTCAGCTACTTTCAAAGACTGCTCGATCATTGTGAGGCTTGATCCAGACGATCAATTTATGCCTAGGGTGCAACCGATCGCCGTGATCGACCTAGACCCCAAGAGTTTGACCAGGCTTAGGAAATGGGAGCAATTAGATCGGGAAATAGTATTGGGCTACAATCCTGTAATTCGAAAAATCTGTGTCGATACCCGGTAGTTCGTCGTATGTCATCACGTGGAAAGGACCGGTTATGAGCGGACATGGTGTTCGCGAAGACAGATCACTGACACTTATAGAATATCTGACCCTGTGAGCATACTCCTGCTAATGGTCTACTTTCGTTTCGTTTCAAACGTGTCCCTGCGTCAGCTGAATACGAGGTGCTTGCTGCGACCTGCATTCCTGCATAAACGCTCCATTTCGTTGTACAATGCAGACATCTCCGGCCTGACCGATGAAGAACTTGAAGTGCGTGCGGCTCAACGTCAGTCCGCATCTGGATAATGACCTTTTAGTAAACCAGTTCCGTAATGCTGTGGTCGATTTTGCGCAGAGAGAAGTCGCACCGAGAGCAGCTGAGATTGATAAAACGAATACATCCCCTCTCGTGAGCTGCAGTATGCTCGGCCTCACACTCTTACAAAAGTGACACTGGGCTCCAGGATCTATGGGAGAAGCTGGGCTCCATGGGCCTCCTCGGTATCACTGTTGACCAAAAGTACGGTGGTCTGAATCTTGGATATCTACAACATACCCTTGCAATGGAAGCACTTTCCCAAGCTTCAGGCTCAGTGGCATTGTCATACGGAGCTCATTCTAACCTCTGCGTGAACCAGATCCATCGACACGGTACAGAAGCACAAAAGGAGAAGTATTTGAAAGATTTGGTCAACGGTACCAAAGTTGGAAGCTTGGCTATGAGTGAAACAGGAAGTGGAAGTGACGTGGTCAGCATGCGTTTAAAGGCGGAAAAGGTTCAAGGCGGATGGAAGCTCAATGGAAACAAGTTTTGGTTAGTACTTAGTCTACTTGATTTTATTCTCAAAGCCATCCTGAAGCAGTTTAGGATTACCAACGGGCCCATTGCCTCGACGCTCGTTGTATATGCAAAGACAGCAGCTGAAAAGGGGTCAAAGGGAATAACAGCATTTCTCATTGAAAGCGGCTTCGAGGGCTTCTCTACTAGCCAGAAGCTTGACAAATTTGGTATGAGAGGGAGTGACACCTGTGAGCTTGTTTTCGAGAATTGTTTAGTCCCCGAAGGTGAGTTTCCTCTTGCTTAACGACTCGATCTATAGTCTAATCTGCAAAAGAACATGTCCTCGGTCAGGTCAATCAAGGCGCCGCTGTTCTGATGTCGGGTTTGGATCTTGAACGGATAGTTCTAAGTGGTGGTCCTTTGGGGTACCTTAATTGCTTTTTTTCCGGGTTTGGACTCGGCGACTAATCAGTGGTCAGATTGATGCAAGCGGCGTTTGACTATGCCGTGGAATATGTCCATGATAGGAAACAATTTGGCCGGCCAGTTGGGACGTTCCAATTGATGCAAGGTAGGATCTTGAATCGTCTTTCTCCACCTGACACCAAACTCCGCCGTAGCCAAGATCGCCGATATGTATACCAAGATTAATGCAAGCCGGTCCTATGTTTATTCTGTGGCTCGGGCGTGTGATCGAGGTAGAGTCAGTCGCCGAGTGAGTAATGGAAAAAAAATTTCTTTCCTGTTTTGGGGCCATTGACTAGAATGGACAATGGTGGTGCTTTACTTTCTAGGACTGTGCTGGAGCGATCCTTTACTCGACCGAGAGAGCGGTCGAGGTTGCTCTTGAAGGCATGCAATGCCTTGGAGGCAACGGGTATATCAACGGTGAGTCTAATTTCAAACTCGACCAAGGCTCGACTGACATGACATGCCAGATTATCCAATGGGTCGTATCCTCCGGGATTCTCGCTTGTATACCGTCGGAGCCGGGACTCAGGAAATTCGACGAATGCTGATTGGAAGAGAATTCAATGAACAGTTTAAAGCATGAGTGGACATTAGCTCTGAGACTGAGATGACAGACCATCAAGATGGCCTGTCAGAAGACATTGTTAGCGAGTGAGGGCTCGGCTTTTTTCATATAATATGTGGCTGGTCATTGTATGCGCTGATTTCGTTACAGTTGATGTGTTCTAGAGCAGAAATGAGAATATAGTAGTCAACTATTGTGGCGGGGACGCCGCGGAGAGGAAAGTCCGAAAAAAAGGTAGGGGAGAAGGCTGCTCCGTCGCCTGGAACCGATCGATCTGTTACATTTTGAGGGTAATAGTTTTTTTTTCTTCAATGGGGTGGCAGAGAATTTAGGCAATTATGGTCTCGCCCTCAAATATAGCTGATTGCTAATTGGAAAAAAAGTACACCAGCCCTCTCCCTTCCCCCCACCCCTCCACACCCACTCGCCGGTCTATTTGTAAACCCCGACGTTAGCCGCGGAAAGAAATTTTTAAAAAATGTTATGTGCGTTGGATCAGGTTCGCCTTGAACATTGTTCCCCACCCTCTCTTTCTTCTTGTTCTCCATCCTTCAGTTTGTCAAGTCGTTTGTTCGAGGTGTTCACCATGAAACCTTCTTCTTCTTCTTCGCCACCTGAACAAGGGTCTGTTGGGTATTTTCATTCTATGGCTTCGGGACGTCAGAGGACTGCACAGGCTTGTGATAAATGTCGTGAACGCAAAACCAAGGTTCGTCAATTCTTCCCCCCCTCTCATTCACACACAAATATATCTGTGTGGGTGTGTGTGGGTGTGTATGTGCCTTTTTTATTAAAAAATCTTTTTTTTAGTGTTCTGGTGACAAGCCCGTTTGTAAGCGATGTCTTGATAGAGGTCTCATATGCGAATACTCTTATCGAGAGACTCGCGCACGTGGACCAGCTCGGGTGCGAATAGCGCCTTCGATGACTACCCTTCCTACCAGGGATTTGTCGTCGTCGTCGTCTCGTCATCGCCATCCATTCAAGACGTTGATCGTCCCGGATACCCTGTATCACGCGAGGGTCAGCACAGCAACAGCAGCGGACCAACAATTACACCAGCACCAGCAACAGCAACAGCGCCAGCCGCCATTGCAATCACCTTTGGAATATTCTATGAGTGGCCGGGATGATTACCCCCCTATCTCAAATTATGATTTGACTCGTTCGTCTTATCATCATGATTACTATTATGGTTATTATCCTTCTCATGCTCCTCCCTCCCTCCCCCTCCCCCTCCTCCTCATCATCATTATCCTCTCGGTGTCGAAGGAGAATTTGAAGCATCGTCGTCGTACTCGTATCCCGAACCCATGACGACAACACCGACGACGCCGACAACACCGACAACACCGACCATTCAGACCCACCTCGGATTCCAACTCAGGGCGTTATATATTCCTTATTGGGAAAATATGCGTCAGACTAGCAATGAAGACGTTTCTCCCATTTCTTCCAACATGAACATGAGCATGAATATGATATGAATATGAATATGACGATGGAGGGTTATAGGTCTATGCCATTACCTTCTATCTCGACTATGGCCAGAGAGCCGGATTCGATGATGATGATGATGATGCCGTCGTCGTATGATAATAACAACGATAATGACGCTGGTAATGAGGATTTGGTTATGCGATCGTCGTCATCATCATCATCATTAATGACGAAAGAAGAAGGGAGAGGAAAGCAGGAACCGTGCTTTTGGAATTGGGGCTGGGTTCTCCTCGATTTCAAACCAGAATTATTTGTTCCAGACGCAACAGCAGCGGCAACGCTACAATAACGACAACACAGAGTCAGTATAAAAATATATTTATCTATATATTATTTATATACGCTTCTTGAATTATTCTTATATGCTGACGTTTTCATTTCCAGTTACGACTATCGAGCAAATGATCATCATCATTACTCAACAACAATAGAATATCCATCATCTTCTGATGGAAGGAATCCAACGACCCTGAGCTTGACGTCGCCTTTCTATCCTGTACACGATCCTTCTTCTTCTTCGTCCTCTTCTACTTCTGTGGCTAGACTCATGCCTGATGACGACTACACCCCTCAGGAAAATGATGGGGACACTACCTCAGATTTCTCGTATACCCGTGTTTAGAAAGTCGGCTGACTCGGGTAGAAGATCCAAACGCTTGCTTTGCTCGTATCTTATGATAATATATTATTTTTTTCCAACTCCAAATAGAATACTTTCCCAGGAATAATTATATCCTTGTGTACAAATGATGGAATCGTCTGACAGCCGTTATTATTATTATTTTTTCGGGTAAAAAGGATCGTGAAAGTAATGAACGAAGAAAGGGGAGAGGGTTAAAAAAGGTCTCATAATAGTTACATCCGGGAGACACGAAAAAAAAGACATTACGGAAGCCAAATCTTGATTGTCTGATCTACACTCCCTGAAGCGAGGACATTGACGAGTTTCTCAGGTTCCGCAGATGAATCCAAACCATTTTGTTTGGTATCACCACCTGTGGTTGAAACAGTTTGTCTGCCCCACACGAGAGTAGAGACAAAGTGAGTGTGGGCTTCGACTGTCCTTATGCAGCGACCGGTTGAAAGTTCCCATATGCGGATGGTCTTGTCGTCGGCAGAAGAGAGAAGATATTTTCCAGAGGGATGGAAAGCGAGGGCTCTCACCCAATTATCATGACCGGACTAGAGATGGGGGGAGAGTGAGATGGGAGATTGATGGAAGGAAATGGAGGTACCAAAGTCCTGAGCAATTGACCGGTCTGGGTGTCCCATAGCTTAATTGTCTTGTCACGAGAACCAGAGGCAACGTAGAGACCGTGGCGTTTGGCGCGTTCGGTGTTCTTATTGGTTGAGTGCTAGGAGAGGGAGAGGATGTGTGGTTACATACTGGGATGCCTGTCAGTTGGCTGATTGGGGCGTATGTGGAGAGAGGAGCAAAAGCGACGACCTCGATGTCGTTGTCGTGGCCTCTGAATTCAGCTTTCTGTTCACCCGTGAGAGGGTCCCAGATTCTGATGGTCTATGGGGGATAGGAAGATGAGGGGGAGAGACGGGGAGGAGGAAAAAAGCAGACTTGGTCTTTGGAGCAGCTAACAATGAGTTTGCCATCGGAAGAAGGGGTGACGCATCGGACCCATTCTGAGTGGCCGAGTATGGTGCGAACTTGGTGGCTGGAAAGGATACTGGTAGGTATGGAGGAGGAAAGCAGACGAGGAGTGCGCACGTTGATTGAACGTCGAATACTCTGATGGACTTGTCCCTACTGGCACTGATGATGTACTGATCGCCTGGCATGAAGCGTACGGAGGAGACGGAATGTTCGTGGCCTGGAAATGTCTTTGTGTTCTTGTATTCGGACTGGGAGTCCCATATCTTGATGAAAAGGTCGGAGGAGCAAGTGACTGAGGATGCCAGTGAACAAAAAATGGGAGGGTGGAGAGGAGAGATTATTACCGAGGAGATGGCCTTTGTGGTCGAAATTGAGATCGTTGACAGACTTTGTGTGGCCCTTGAGGGTGCGTTCGAAGTCGCCGGTCTCCCAGTCCCAGATCTTGACGGTGGCGTCTTCACTGGCGGAGGCGATTACGGAATACAGAGGGTGGAAAGCAAGCTGGGTGATAGGTGCACGATGGCTGGTGAGGGTGTGAGCTGGAGGATTGCGGGGGAGCCAGTCTGCGTTCGCTGCACGCTTTGCGGGTGCGGTTGAGAGGTCGTCCTGGAGAGCAGCATTGCGAGACTCGAGGTCGAGGATCTGGGTGTTGATTTTCAAGAAGGAATCAAAAAAGAAAAGAAAGAAAGAAAGGATGCCTTTTTCTGGAGACGGATGACAGTGGTCCATTTTTTCTCGAGGATGGCTCTGGACTGGGAGGCAGGGTCTGGAGAGTAGTCGATGCCGGTGTCGGCCTTGAAGGAGTAGAAGGAGTCAGTGAAGTTGTTGGCGAAGAGATAGTCGAGTATTGCCCTGTGTCTGTGCTCTGTCGTTACCACAGCCGATGCTCAATAAATTTTCAAGACCACATACAGGTCCTCCCGCTGTCTCTCCGATAGCAGCGACATGGCTGCAGGTGATGCGTCCCGTGGGAATATTTTCGTGGGAATTTCTTCAATTTCACTCTCCTCAACGCTTTTTCCTTCTCTTTCTCTCTCCCCTCCATATGCTCCTCTCTCGCCGCGCCTTTGCCCGTCTGCCAAAGCGTGTCTTTTCCCGCTCACAGTCTACCCTCGCCCTCGCCCTCGCCCCAGCCCAAACCCGACTTCCTCCAGCACTCCCCAAGTCCTCATCCCGGTCCTTTCCGCCCTTCTCTTCCCCCAGTCAGTCTCTGGTTTTTTTCGTTCTTGCACCCCTCATCTCTCCTATACCCCACAGCCTCTTCTCGCTCCTATGCAACAGTATCAAACAGCGCCGTCGGCCACGTGAAAACAGTCATCGGCGCCGTCGTCGACGTCCAGTTTGACTCAAGCACCCTCCCCCCAATTCTCAATGCCCTTGAGGTCCAGGATTTTCACGGCGGTCGTCTCGTTCTCGAGGTAGCCTCCCACCTCGGTGAAAACTCCGTCCGCACCATCGCTATGGACGGTACAGAGGGTCTCGTCCGCGGCACAAAGGTCGTCGACACTGGCGCTCCCATCCAGATCCCAGTCGGAAAGCCCACCTTGGGTCGTATCATGAACGTCATCGGTGAACCCATCGACGAGCGAGGTCCCATCAACGGTGTCAAACTCTCTCCCATCCATGCAGACCCTCCCGCTTTTGTCGACCAGTCCACTACCGCAGAGGTCCTCGAAACTGGTATCAAGGTTGTCGACCTCCTTGCACCCTATGCTCGTGGTGGTAAAATCGGTCTCTTTGGTGGTGCCGGCGTCGGCAAGACCGTTTTGATCCAGGAACTCATCAACAATGTCGCAAAGGCCCACGGTGGTTTCTCCATCTTCTGCGGTACGTTCCTCTATCCAGTCTCTCCGTTCTTTCCTTCATTCCTCTTCCTAGGTGTTGGCGAGCGTACTCGCGAGGGTAACGATCTCTACCATGAAATGATCGAGACCGGAGTCATCAACCTCGACGGCGAATCCAAGGTCGCCCTTGTCTTTGGTCAGATGAACGAGCCTCCCGGTGCCCGTGCTCGTGTCGCCCTCACAGGCCTCACCATCGCAGAGTATTTCCGTGACGAAGAAGGCCAGGATGTCTTGCTCTTCATCGACAATATTTTCCGCTTCACTCAGGCTGGTTCAGAGGTCTCTGCCCTCCTTGGTCGTATACCCTCGGCTGTCGGTTACCAACCTACCCTCTCTACTGATATGGGTGGCATGCAAGAACGTATCACCACCACCAAAAAGGGTTCCATCACCTCCGTCCAGGCCGTCTATGTCCCAGCCGATGATTTGACTGACCCAGCTCCTGCCACCACCTTTGCCCACTTGGACGCCACCACCGTCTTGTCTCGTGGTATTGCTGAGCTCGGTATCTACCCTGCTGTTGACCCCCTTGACTCCAAGTCTCGTATGCTCGACCCTCGTATTGCAAGTCTGAATTCTTCTCCTCACTCGGCCTTTGCTCATCCTCTCATCCTAGGTCGGCAAGGAGCATTATGAGGTCGCCACTGCCGTCCAAAAAATCCTCCAGGATTACAAGTCCCTTCAGGATATCATTGCTATTCTTGGTATGGATGAATTATCCGAAGAGGACAAGCTCACTGTGCGTTCTCTCCAAATTCTGCATACTTTATCTCACCGCCTCCATTCCAGGTCGAACGTGCTCGTAAGATCCAGCGTTTCATGTCACAACCCTTCCAGGTTGCCCAGGTCTTCACTGGTTATGAAGGCAAGCTCGTCTCTCTCAAGGACACCGTCCGCTCTTTCAAGGAAATCCTTTCTGGTGCCCATGATTCCATCCCAGAGTCTGCTTTCTACATGGTAGGCATTTTACAGTTTCCCCGTCCATGTTGTTCTCACCCCCTTCTAGTCTGGGACGATTGATGATGTCAAGGCCAAGGCGGAGCAACTCGCAAAAGAGATGGGCAATTAGTTATCTGGCTGAACGGGGGACGTTCTTTTTATTCCATAATGCAGTAGATTCCCGCGTTTGAATAGATACGATTTTTTGCCGAGTCAGGTGAACACTAGTGGAGTAGATGGGTGTGAAAGTGGATTGTGACCACTGACTGTGATGGAGACGCTGGACAAGATTGAAGAGCTCTTTGCCTCGCTCGAGGCACAACTTTTCTCGTCTTTCTCGGCTGTCGGTTTACCCAGCTTCCACGACGTCACTGACCATCTCTGGATCGACATCTCTCGCTATGGCCCCGGCCTTCCGGCTTTTCCAGAGGTCCACATACCCAGCCTCGGCGACTTTCAAATCCCCCCTCCACCACCACCCCCTCCTGCGTCCCTGGCTTCTCGGTGGCTGGAAAAGTCCTCCAATTGGGTTGGCAAGCACCCATGGAAGACCTTGGGAATTTTCATGTCTCTCGCTGGGCTGGCAGGCTATATTGTCACGCAAGCAAGGCGAAAAGAACTGTATCGCTTGCGTCGCCAACAGCCCAAGTCATCTACCCGTAGACAGGTCGTGGGTGAGGCACAATACGACTTGTTTTTCTTCGCATCCATGCTCATCGATTATGCGTAGTCGTTCTGGGTGCTGACTCGCCTTTGGGACAGCCTCTTGTTTTAGATTTGGAGAAAAGGGGGTACATTGTTATTGCCACTGTTGCTACGCCCGAGGCTGTTGAATCGCTGGAACGCCAGACGCAAGGATATGTCAAGGTTTTGGTTTTGGATCCTTACGAGGTATGGGAGATGCATTGTTTTTGATCTTTCTGACATACAGTTTACGCTTAAAGCCACTCATGGTTCCAGTTTTTCTGAGGTCTCTGAATGCCACGCTTTCTCGCAAATTCCCAATCAACTCTGCAGGCGATCCGTTCGCGACGCTTGTTTCCCATCCCTACGTCCATTCCATCATCTCTCTCCTCACCCTTCCCACCACCCCAAGTCGTGGTACACCCACTCAAACGCTCGCTCCGCTTGAACAAGTCTCTGTCCCTGAAACGTACTTGCCGTATCTTACAGCGACACATATCACACCGCTCCAAGTGATCCAGGC
The DNA here is from genome assembly GCA_019327925.1 of Leucocoprinus sp. KB1807203. Classification (NCBI taxonomy): domain Eukaryota; kingdom Fungi; phylum Basidiomycota; class Agaricomycetes; order Agaricales; family Agaricaceae; genus Leucocoprinus; species Leucocoprinus sp. KB1807203. The sequence goes on from JAHTMQ010000100.1 coordinate 616,478, forward strand.
TTTGTTACCAGTCTTGCGCACTGGCCCGGCATTTACGCAAGATCACAAGTTGGACAAGACAGTGATCGTGTGTTTACCAGCTCTGGATGTCCGTGTAGGGTTGCCGTTTGCAAGTGTGGGGTCGATGAGCGCTGCAGCCACGGAAAGAGGCGTTGAAGTATTGAGGAGGGAACTTGAGGTCGCTGCTAAAGGAACGCCAGTGATCTGGAACATCAAGGTCGTCGTTGTCGATGTCGGCCTTTTTGATGTGGGCGCGAGTCCAGTCAAAGAGAGGGAGGAAGAGGGGGAGATGATTCGAAAGGCAATGAGAGGTTGGACGGCATCGGGGCAACTGTGTTATGGAACGGCGTTTACACGTACTTTGAGGGGATTATCACCGGTTCGTCAAGTTTGGGAAATGTTGGTTACCTCGGTCAAAGGTACCGGTGAACCCAGGAAACCAACGGACGTGTCCGTGTTTGTGGACAATGTTGTAGATGTTGTTGATTGTGGGAGAGGGGTGTATAGAGGTTGTGAACTGGGCCTGGGATTGGGTAGGATTAGGAATTGGGTGAGAGGAGAAAGGTTTTCTGTTGGTACCGGTGGTTGGTTTTTCTTTTTCTTTTCCGCTCTCAAGGACCTGATGGATTTGTCCTTTTTTTTTATAGCTCAAACCAGCAGATTTGCTTCGTACTTACCCTGGGCTGTGTTGGATCTCGTCATCGATATCCCTCATTCACTCAGAAACCGACTGTTCAAGACCCAACAACCCCTCAGAGAACCACCACCACTTTCCACGCCTGTGACGGTACCTAGTGTAGTTATCAGTCGTTCAAAGACGAGCACGGCATCTGAGCATGACGATGGTTCCTCTGAAGCGGATGTTGAGAGCGTTTCTGGTGATAGTGGGGTTAGTAGTGGTAGTTGGGTCGATTTGAATGCAGGTCAGCCTGGGAGAGGCTAAATGAGACGTTGATGTTGTTGAATGGAGGGCCATTGTTTTCTTTCTCTCTCACTTTCTCTCTCATCTTTGTGTACTTTAAGTTCGAATCTTGATCAAAGTTTCTTTTGTGAATGCATGCATGAATGAAACAAGTAGTTGTGCTCGTGTTTATTTTTCTCATTCTCTGATTAACTGACTGACTGGCGGGGATATCAGCCATCATTGTTGATGGATGAACGGTTCAATTCATATTCTCACCCCTGCTTAAAAACCACCCATGGATCCTATATTGAGTAAGGATGAACTATCCGAAAGAGAAAACAAATTACCCAGATAACGAACCGATGCGTTTTTCTTCTTCTTTTTTTTTCCCCCCATCCATTTTAGCTCGATTCAACTTGTGGATTATGCCGTCTCGTAATACGGCTGATGAATTGAAACAAATCATGTCCATCCGCCCCAACAACAACAACAACAACAACAAGGACGACGATCACAACAAACTCCTTGACCCCTCTCCGATGAGCTATCCCCTCTTTGAACCTCACATCACATTAGCTTCCATTCACTTGGAAACACCTATCCCTCTGTCGACGATCCGAACCAGTGTCGTCCCACCTCACCAACCTGCATTTCCCATCGAGTTTGGATCGGTGCACGTGGGTGATCATTATTTTCGGTCGGTGTATATCGCCGTTGTTTTAGATGAGACGTTGAAGGAATTGAGACGGGCTGTACATGAAGCGTTGGGTGTGCGCTCGACTACACCTTGCTATCCGCACATGTCACTGGTGTATATTACAGATGAGGATCAAGAGAGGGGTAGAGAAAGAGAGAGATATTTTGATGAGTTGAGGAGGGAATTAATTTCTTATGATGATGGTGGTAGCGTCGGATTGCGTACGCCGGATTTGAAATCGGGTTGGTTAAAAGGTTCGATGATGACTGAGATATGGATCACCAAATGTGTAGGACCTGTTGAAACCTGGGAAGTGTTGGATAAGATTATATTATCACAAAGTTGATATAGCCGTCGTTCTTGTTTGTTTCCCGGTCCCCTTAAAATTGCAAATGAATATGGCACCCGCAATGAATGGATTGGAATTTTTAGACTCAGGTCAAGTATAGATACATTACCCCAATCATTTAATACCGATTTCAGTCTGGGACCTACCAAGATGGACAACCTTGCAAATCTGATATTTTCACATCAATAGACGCTCGGGTGATTTCGTCCTCTCAAAAGACAACGACGAACCCCTCAAACAAGCCGCCATACGAGAGAATCAGGCTGTGAACCACTTACACATTGTCCATGTTCACTGGCCCTCTACACAAGCCCAAAACCTCATCTCGAACCAGTGTCTCTCACGTCAAAAGATGCAAATGTCAAATTTATGTTTTAGTACACTTTATGCGCATAGTGAATAGATCCGCACCGAAAGTAAATGGGGTCGTAGACGCCAATTAAGGAATTCGAGCCCGAGTTTGTATCTGCAAGGAAAGGTCATAGTATGACTATCAAAATGTTGTGAAATTCGCCGTGGACCTCGTCGAGGAGTAGTATGATTACAGCCGAGTATGGACCTGCTTTCGATTGAAAGAACGTCGGAGAGATACATATCATTCTTATGTACTGTATACGCTCCCCATCTTGTACATCTTCGTATCCACCTCAGGGATATTGTCGTCGTTACCATAGATCGATGCCATCTTATACATCTGGCTTACGGAAGACTCTACGAGTTGAGGAGAATTGGACACACCAGATGCCGAGGTGGCCACTGAAGAAGCAAGTGTAGCCTTGCTAGCGATCCCAGCGGCACGACCATCGGGTATCTTGAAGAACTCCATGACTCCGGCCTTTTCGTTGTCGTAAATATAAAAGCCCTTCCTCTCAAACTGGATTATATCCCCTTTCTGGAGATTAAGAACATTGGCATCGCCGAACGCGGATTCCCTGAACTCGGTCACAGGAGTGACAAAATCAGCTACATTGTCCTCTTCCTCGAGTTTCTTCTTCGTGATGAGATAATCGAAGTCGGTCAATGTGATTGAAGGTAAGGAATGACAGGCGGTAGGTTCAGCAAGCCAGGTGATCTTCTTTTTGGTTTTACGGAAATCTCCATCAAGGTAGAGATCCATGACGATGGAGAGGACTTTTCCAGACGAATCGGAATCGGTTTGTTTCTGACGGACAATAGCGTTTCCCCAATCCATGAGAGTAATCTAAGTTTGTCTGTTAGTCTTTTTTCAGCAGATCCGACTCCGCTTTACCTCCTCTTGGTCCTCAAAGGAAGCTGCATCCTCTTGTTCAATGATAATTTTACTAGAATAGACGGTCATCTTTTGGCCAACTTCCGGATTTTTCTTGTGTTTTGGAAGGATCCGTACTTCGGAAGTCGAAGGTCCATTGGTGAGGGTAACGCATACACTTTTGAAATATCAGGGGAAAAGGCTCTACGAGCAACAAGGGAAATGAACTAACCTATTTTCTTTGCAAATAGCCCAGAATCGAGGGGCAATAGGGTCAATAATCTTCTTGTTCAATGTCCAGATAGAATCCCATTCAAGGGAAACAACAGCCTGAGAAGGTCCCTGAGATAACATGAATTGGGTCAAAGCCTCCACAGTCATTCCACGTCGGCGAATTCCTATACCAGCCTTGCATTAGTGCATCGGATGCTGTGGCTCAACACTCACCTCGAACAGTAGGGAAACGGGGGTCATCCCACCCACTCACTAGTCCTTCGTTGACAAACCAGTGAAGCTTGCGCTTAGATAGTAACGTATAAATGAAGTTTAGCCGACTGAAATCCCAAATGTGAACCTTGCGGATGCCCAGTGCTTCAATCATCCATGATATTGCGGATTACGATCTCGATATTCGTTGGTCCTGAGTGCATGTGTGACACCTTCGATTGAATCGACAATGGGGCAGGCAAAATCGTAGGTGGGATACACCTTCCACTGATCGCTATCTCTCAAAATCAGAAACAATTAAGGACAGCAAAGTCGGAAGAAATATACCCTGTACGGTGATGGGGTAGCGTGTTGACCCTGTATATGACAGGATCGCGGAGGGCCTTGTTGTTATCGTCCACGCTGATCTTGGCCCGGAGACACCACCGTGAGCCCTCTTTGGAGCCCGTTGTCATATCCTCAAATTGCTTGAGATTATCCTCAACGCTGTCATCTCTATGTTTCGAGGGAATACCCTTTCCACGCTCTTCGCGCATCTATAATCCTATCAGGGAATGTATATCAAGTATTATTGATATAACAGACCTGCAATTGTTCAGTGTCATCGGCATAGGCCTTGCCATCTTTGATGAGTTGAATGGCATAGTCGTAGATTGTTTGGAAATAATTGGATGTGTGAGATATGATGTCACCCTTGATATCAAGAAGTTTCAAATCCTCCAGTATGGTTTCCTCAAACTCAGTCTATAAGCAGATGAGAATTTGTTGATATTCCCGTCGAGTTTGAACACAAATACCTTCTCTTTTGATGGGTTGGTATCGTCGAATCGAACAATCAGTTTACCCTTGTACATTTTCGCAAAGTACTGATTCAGAATGGCAGCTTTAGTGTGACCGATATGAAGATAACCACTTGGCTCGGGGGGAAAACGCGTCACAACCTTGCCTTCTGTTGTATCCTGAAGACCAAGAGCAAAGGTAGCGGCAGTCTTATTTGATCGTGCCTTTTGAGCACGAGCATTGACAAGATCGTTGAGAACGGTCTGTGTCGAATTTAATGACTCCAAGTGAGTAATCCAGCGTCCAAGGTGCTGATATGTATTATTCTTGAGAATACCAATGATCTTAACATTGCCTAAATGGGAAAATGATAAGATTCATATAAACAGACAAAGTTGGTTTCCTGACCCCGGATAGCGCCCCATATAGCCCAATCGGATGCAGAAATCTCATGGTCGACAAGGAAGCTATGATATGCAAGATAGTTATCGAGGAGGTTGAGAGCGGTATTAATCTCATGAAGAAGTGTTGCAGTTTTGATTGCTTTTGCGAGAGTGTAGTATGCAGGTGTCTGATTCGATACGTCAGATAAAGGCGAACTGTGCTTTGATAAAAAAGAAACTCACTCGCAAATCACTCTCAATCAGATGAGCAACTCTTCCGATAATCTCTACGATATCGTGTTCATCGTGGTATACACTCCCATCCAGTTCTAGTGTGATGCCAGAGGCTGTCTCGTCAAACACGACGGCAGCCTTGCCTGTGTAGGCGGCAATAGCAATAACAGAAAATGGAAATGGAGAGCATTTGGAAGACAGGGTAAGGGACATCTGGATTGGAAGGATCGAAGAAGTCAAAAGTAAAGTATTGATCAGATGATCTGAGTAGAGTCATGTGCATGTAATTTCCCATTTATCTTAACACACTTCTATTAGTAGATCCTGAAGTTTTTGTACAAATGTTGCCAGCGAGTATGGCATAGCGGTGAAAGCACTAACTCACTCACCTAGTTAATGACCGAGGGTACTTAGACTTGGTAAGAGGCGCAAGCGACTATATTGAGACATGTCGAGAGTGTCCTTGTACTTCTATCCCATATGGTGGTTTTAGCCACTTTCAACTGCAATGTCGAGTGCAGCACTGATCACAACATTTTATATTAGTTACTCATAGTACTATCTGAATAGCATGCCCTGGGGGTCCTCATTGCATTACACTTCATAGAGCCTTGCACTGGGTTACTTGTTACTTAAGCTTGGGCCTTGTACTCGACCTTGTAAATAAGCTTTGAGCCACTGATTTTTCAGACACTGGGCCAAGGTTCTGGTCATCTTTAATTCAGCAGATTATTACACAGTGTGCATAGACAGTCCCCAGACTTATGAACTATAATAAGATGATCTCAGACGTCACCCGATGTGGTAGACGACTATATATTCACCTATAATAAAATGATCTACAATACAGCGATGAGATAAATTTGTGTATAAGAGAATTATAGCTCACATCAGACGCCACTGACGCAGCAAAATGGATTGCGCGCAGGGGAAGAGACAGAAAGACAGAAAGACTTACATTCCCATGTATATAAATATCCGAAGCATTTGCTCCAGCAAACGGTGTTTCCAAGACAACTCGATGTCACTCCATGACAATGACATAATTCCACGATAGTCACCCGGTGTGGTAGACGACTGAGCGAGAGCCTACGGATATAAACTGATGGAAAGAAAATGAAAGACGACGTCATAGAGTTGATTAAGTTCTGTTCAATACCCAGTGTTGCAGTAGGATGAGCGCGTTCGGGCATAAAAATAATAATGATTAGTAATTCCTTTTTATTTTTCTATCTTTCGCTTACATCGTCATTTCATGACGTCGCAATGTCTCAGGTAGTGGAAGTATCTAAGGTAGAATAATCATGTAAACACCTCCGTCGTTCACCACGCTGGGTAACGTCAGATTCTTGTTTTAGATCCCAGTACTACCAAGGTTCTGATAAGGGATCCACGTGTGATTATGTCATCACAAGCTAAACTAGAAATAGTAAGAGTCATTTACTTATGTAATCCCAGTTATCAGAACCTTGGCAGCATGGACTGCCACCGCACCCCATGTAACAAATTGCTGGTTTTAGATAGGATAATTGGCTGTAACTGTCCATGTAATAAATCACTGAATTAAAGATAATCAGATCTTTGGCCCAGTGCCTGCAAAATTAGTGGCTCAAATCTTACTCCCAAGGTCGAGTACAAGGCCCAAGCTTAAGTAACCCAGTACAAGGCTCTAAGCTAATTTACAAGGTGTAATGCAATGGGGGCCTCCAGGGCATACTATTCAGATAGTACTAGACTAATATAAAATATTGTGCTGCACTTGATGTTACAGTTGGTGTTGATTTTGCAGGTTCTGGGCCAAGGTTCTGATTATCTTTAATTCAGTTATTTATTACACAGTGTGCATGGACAGCCACTGCCAATTATTCTGTCTAAAATCAGCAATTTGTTACACGGGGCGCGGTGGCAGTCCATGCTGCTAAGGTTCTGATAACTGGGATTACATAAGTAAATTAAATGACTCTTACTATTTTTAGTTTAGTTTTGATGACATAATCACACAGGTCCCTCAAAAATGGCAGAAGTAATTACATAAGCTCAGAAAATTCAGTTATCAGACCTCGAACAGACTGTCTACATACACCGCATGATAAAGCTGAATTAAGAAAAAAGACCAGAACTTTGACCCAGTGCCTGCAAATGAGTGACTCGATGTTCACTTCCAAGGACGAGTACAAAGCAAGAGCCTAGTCAAGGACCAAGCTTAAGTAACCCAGTGCAAGGCCCCAAGCCAATATACGAAGTGTAATGCAATGGGGGCCGCCAGGGTATGCTATCCAGATAGTACTATAACTTATATAGAATGTTGTAATCAGTGCTACATTTGACATTGCAGCTGGCGTTGCAGCTGATTTTGCAGGTGCTAGGCCGAGCTTCTGATAACTGAATTTTTGGGATTATGTAATAATTCTTACCAATTCTAGTTTAGCTTGTCCTGACATAATCACACGGACCCGTGGGCCTAGTGGATCCCCTGCACTCATCCAATGCTTATGTAATCATACGGACCCGTGTCTCTAGCAGGACCCCTCCGTACACTAAGTCAATCAATGACATGGCAGACAGTCTTGGAAATATGCTGTCAAATGAGTTACAGGCATAGTATCATCTGTTTGTCAAGTATGTCACGTGTCACACCTGTAAATTGAGTTTGCTCGCCCACATTGGGTTCATCCACTAGGTGGATAGGCATGCAAATTATTGTCAGAGTTCATCGAGGGCTAATTGTCAAAATGTGTAACATATGACACTATACCTGTAACTCACTTGACAGCATGTTTCCCAGGCGGACTTGACAGTTAAATGTCCACCGTGTGATTATTTAACAGTTTTCTTTTACCCTCCATCCCTATGCTGTGCGTTCCATGTCAATTGTTATGAGTACTGTTAATCAACTTTTAGTGCTGAGCCTTCGCAAAAGTACCGACCGTACACACCTTTGAACCTTACTAACCGGCTATGGCCCTCAAAAACATTCACTAAAGCTCCTATATGGTTGTCGACTGATCTGCGCGATGGTAATCAGGCCCTTGCAAACCCGATGACCATCGAACAAAAGACTACATTCTTTCGCCAGTTGGTCAAGTGTGGAGTCAAGCAGATCGAAGTGGCATATCCAGCTGCTAGTGACACCGACTTCAATTTTGTCAGAGGTCTCATTGCTAATGGCGAGGTACCTGACGATGTCTGGATTCAGGTTCGAATCTTTCTTTGGAGGGTGTTTCTGATTGCTTATAGGGTGTCAGGTTTTGACGCCGGCAAGAGAGGATCTGATAAGACGGACGATCGACTCTGTTGCAGGAACCAAGCATGCTATCCTCCATATGTACAATGCAACTTCTCCAACATTCCGCAGTGTAGTTTTTAGAAACACAAAGGAACAAACTATTGAATTAGCTGTAAAGCATACCAAAATTGTCAAGCAGTTGACCGAAGAATGTACAGCCAAGTACGGGACGAAGTTCAAATATGTGTATAGCCCTGAAACTTTTCTCGCAAACGGAACCGGAATTTTCTGTGGAAATATGCGAAGCTGTGAAGGCAGCTTGGGGCAAGGCTGGCACTGGTGAAGATCGCATCATCTTCAATTTGCCCACTACAGTCGAAATCTCGCCTCCTAACCATTATGCTGATCAGGTACGTAATCTAATTTTTATCAACAGATTAGATGCTTTCATACCTCCCAGATTGAGTACTTCTGTACCCACATCTCCGAACGGGACAAGGTCGTTGTTAGTTTGCATCCTCATAATGATCGAGGTATGTATCCATTTGCATTGGTTGTTCGCATTTAACTTGTTGTTACAGGTACTGGCATTGCTTCGGCTGAACTTGGTGTCCTTGCAGGCGGTGAACGCATTGAGGGCTGTCTATTCGGAAACGGAGAACGAACGGGGAATGTTGACCTTGTTAATCTTGCCCTAAATCTGTACTCCCAAGGCATCAAACCCAACCTCGATTTCAGTGATCTCCAGAGCATAATTGACACTGTTACCCAATGCAATGATCTCCCTGTCCACCCTCGGCATCCATACGCTGGTGAACTAGTCTTTACAGCATTTTCTGGATCTCACCAGGATGCCATCAAAAAGGGCTTTGAAGCTCAGAGAATCCGTCATGTGGAGGCAGCTGTCAAAGGCGAGCCACAGTACTGGGATATGCCCTACCTTCCCATTGACCCTGCAGATCTCGGGCAAACTTACGAAGCAGTCATCCGGGTGAACTCTCAATCGGGCAAGGGAGGTATTGCTTATCTCGTTAAACAGCATCTTGGTTTGGACCTCCCTCGCAAAATGCAAATTGCATTTTACCAAGTTATCCAAGCGATTTCTGATCGCGAGGCCCGCGAGATGTCGGTTGACGACATTACGACTGCTTTCAGATCAACGTACCACTTTGGTGGGCCTAAATACCAAGGTCGTTTGGCCCTTCGTGACTTCCGAATTTCGGCGAAGCCGAACGAATCTCAGGATGGCGGCACTGATGAACAGCCCGATGAGCAACGTCACTTTGATGGCACGTTACTCGTCGATGGAGTTCTCAGAGTTGTTTGGGGAGATGGAAACGGTCCTCTTTCTGCTCTCTTGGATGCTCTTTGTCGATATCTTCAGATCAATTTCACTATTCGTGAGTACTCAGAACATGTTGTTGGAGAGGGCAAGGCGGCATCCTTCGTTGAAGTTGTCCCTGCTGATGACCGCAAGTCTACAACATCATGGTGGGGAGTTAGCGTCGACTCTGATATTGCCGGTTCTGGATTGCGTGCCCTCTTGAGTGCGGTTAACTCTGCCATCGGCGACCGTACCTTGCCGGAGTTGAAGCTGAACGTTGGATTCGGTGCCACATCCGCCCAGGACGATATTGCTAGTGCTATCATCAATGCCCTCGGCCTTGCACTACCGCGCAGATTCCAATCATCTTTCTTTGAAGTAGTTCAACGTTACGCCCGTGATAGGGAATGTCAGATTTCGTATGACGACCTTATTCAACTATTTCAGAACACTTATTTTTTCGGCAAACCCTCTAAATTCGGTCTGGTCTCATTCAAAATGGAGCATCTTGACGCTACTCGCCGTCAACTGACTGGAGAGCTCCTCTTCTCCGGAGAGAAGCGCGCAGTCAGTGGAGAGGGTAATGGTCCTTTGTCAGCCATCCTCGCTGCCTTCAATCAGCAGATAAATGGCACACTATCGATTAGGGAATACTCGGAGCACTCGATTGGTGAGGGTACAGAAGTGATGGCTGCGTCGTACGTAGAGCTTTTGTATGACGTTCCTGGACAAAAGAAGAGGTCTGCATGGGGTGTTGGTGCGGATGCAGATATAACGGCGTCTGGTCTCAAGGCCGTCCTGAATTCGGCGAGTGTTCTGGATGTAGTGGCTAGATGAGCACTAAATGCTCTATGGAGTATAATGAAAGGTTATATTATATACATTTATCTTGCATCACGTCACTGGCGGAGGCGAACAGAGTCAGTCACATTTGATGGAACAAAGATGTCACTTCTGATCCACCACCCAAATAAGGTCGGCCACTGTCATTGAGTAGGCAGTACCTTACGGTTACTCATTCAACATGTCCAGCTCACGCACACTCGGAGCATCGCTCTCTGATTCCAGACCTTTTCTCAACATGATCAACCCCATGAAGTCGCGCACCTACCGGGGCTACATACGTGCAGACCAATCTCCAGTCGAAGAGGAAAACGAACTTGAAGAGCAAGATCTTGAGTCTGGAAGGCGTAGTAGAGCAAGTTCGTCTGGGAAAAGTCGAGGCTCCGCTGGGGATGGAGGTCAGACAAGGAAGGACACTCGATCAGCCCCAAATATGAGTTCGCTACGGCCCAACGTCAAGAGAGACGACGAAGATAGAAGGGCGGACTCATCTGATGATGAGGTTCCGCAGAGTTTTATTATAGAAACCCCAGTTTCAAGGATTAATGCTGCACTGAACAAAGCCGCTCCTATATCATCTAAAGCTAGAGGCAAGGCCAAGGCCAAGGCCGCTGACAGCTCAGCCACTATGGTTCCCCAAAGGAGTAAACCATTACATTCTGTTGCTGGCCGGGAAGCGCCCCCTTCAGGTTCAATTTATCCTGTGAAAATACCACCAAGACCTTCAGACTTGGATGAGAGTGAATCCCGCACGGGGATTTACCGCACCAGGTCAGCTACTTCCGACTCAGGAAAGAGCAGCGGTTCTGGAGGTGTGAGAAGGACAAAGATGCGAAGTCTGGATGCCTATGAGCGGGCGTTGTGGAATTGGGTGAATGTGTATAATTTGGATGCCTTTCTGCAGGAGGTTTATTATTACTATGAGGGGAAGGGGATTTACAGCATTGCTCTTGCGAGAGGATTGAATCTGCTGTGAGTATCACTCGTCCTTTCTCAAGTCATTCTGCTTATGCTCGAATAACAGAACAGTGGGTTTTGTGATTGGATTCTCGACGTTTCTTCTTGGCTGTGTTGATTACTCGAAACTGCGGCACGAAGATGTGACGCATCTTTCTCAAGTCGTTGTTCACAAATGCGTATCCAAGTGCGTACGCCCTTTGAACCTCGATGTACACTCACACCATTCTGTCTCAGATTTCATGGACTAACACTTCTCTTTTTCATCCTCTTCCTCGCATTTTACATTTGGCAAATCATCTCATTCATACTAGACATCCACCGCCTCACCGACATGTACAAGTTTTACACCTATTTGCTCAAGATACCCGACGTTTGTCTCTTCATACCATCCCGATCTCCTCTCCCTGCTCAACCCCTTTCTAGGCTGACATACAAACCATTTCCTGGCCGGAAGTTGTCCGCCGCATTGGCGCGATTCGCGAAGAAAATCCCATCACTGCCATTTCTTCCAGGAACGCCTCTTCTCCAGCACACGCACCCACCAATGACACGACGACAGCCAAACTCGACGCTCACGATATCGCCAATCGTATAATGCGACAAGAAAATTACCTCATAGCTTTGTTTAATAAAGAATTGCTGGACTTGCGTGTACCCTTGTCTCGATTGTTGCATCGGTTTGTGTCGGAGGAGAAGGGAAAGGGCACCGTGTTGACGCAGGCTTTAGAGTGGAATTTGAGGTTTTGTTTGATGGATTATTTGTTTGATCATCATGGGAGGGTGAGGAAGGTGTTTTTGAAGAGTAAGAATAGGAGAGTGCTGATTGCAGGGTGAGTTGATCTCCCCAAATTATCGTTCATGCTTCTTCAATCTGATGAATCGGACTAGACTGAGGCGCAGATTTATATTTATGGGTATTTTGAATGCTATATTCGCGCCGTTGATCGTGTCGTATCTACTTATGTATTCTTTCTTTCGATACTTTGAAGTGCGTTCATTCCTTTTTCTGCTGATTTCGAACGACAAACCATGCATCTATTAGGAATATCGTAAAGATCCTTCCACAATCGGGGGACGAAGATACACATCCTATGCCAAATGGAAATTCCGTGAATTCAACGAGCTACATCATCTCTTTGTCCGACGTCTAGATGAAAGCTATCCCCTCGCGAATATCTATATCGGACAATTTCCGAATGACAAGATGTCACTTATCATGAGGTACGTGGTTCTCCCCCGTCGCGTCTGCACTCATGCTCATATAAACTCTAGATTCGTGTCATTTGTCGCTGGGGCATTCACGGCCGTTTTAGTCCTTGTGTCTGTAATCGATCCAGACCTTGTGCTAAGATTCGAAATTTCACCTCATCGGAATGTGGCATTTTACCTGGCAGTGTTTGGTGGTATACTTACTGTGGCGAGAGGAATGATTCCAGAAGAGAACAGGGTGTTTGACCCAGAGTTGTTGATGACAGAGGTGATCACTTACACACATTACATGCCGGAGGAATGGAAAGCACAGCTACATAGTCGGGGAGTATGTTTTTTTTCGCCTTTCTTATGATACAAGATCTGAACTGACTTAACAGGTGCATCGAGAATTCGGGGAGCTATTCGCGATGAAAGTGTTGATATTCACACAGGAGCTTGTGTCAGTTGCGCTCACACCATTTGTGCTATGGTTTTCTCTGCCGGATTGCGCACCAGCTATCATTGATTTCTTCCGCGAATTCTCGGTGCATGTGGATGGTCTAGGCTATATCTGCAGTTTTGCGGAATTCAATTTTGAGAGACACGGTAATGTGAAGGTATGGATTCTCGCGTCCGTTTATCACATTTCTTGAGCTCATCATCAACTATCGTCAGTTTGGTGCACCAAAATCAGCAAACGACAAAAAGATGATTTCCAACGAAGGCAAAATGGAGAAATCGATGTTGAATTTCAAGGCTGCGAATGTGGATTGGAATCCCACAGATCCTTCGGGATCGTTATACCTCAGCCGTATGGCTAACCTAGCCAACACCGGAGGAGGTAGTGGAAACAACGGCTTGCCATTCAACCCGCGAGATCCACATAGTATCGCACAACTTTATAGGTCAAGGCATTTCAGGGATCGTCCCTATCAAGTGTCTCATGATCATGTACAATTCATGACTTCACCCGGTGATCTGTCGACTTCTGTGCAGGTTCATGGTGACGATGGGTCTGAAGAAAAGACACTTGTAGAAAAGGCTCAAGAGTATGATCGAGCATTGAAACAGAGCCAGAATATAGCTAATGCAAGACGGAATGGGACAGCAGGGAATAGAGGAGCAATGGGTGGTTCGATGTTGTTGAGCAGTTCCTCTGCGAATATTCCTGCTGCATCAATATATACTGCTCAGCGAGCTCATGATTTGGCCAAAACTGTTGTGTTGGAAGATTCTGATGCCCATCTCGCACCATCACAGAGGGCATCAGAAACTCCAAAGGAATCAGAGAGAGGGGAGGGGAGTGAATTGATTGGAGGGAGTGAGTCGGGGTTGGGGTTGGGGGGGTCAGATTATGTGGATGGTGCGAGGAGGGAAAGGACAGGATATGGGGATGGACATGACAGAGGGTTCGATGTGGACGGAGAGGCGTTTCTGGAGGAAGATGGAGGCGTACTTGGGCTGCTGGCACAGATATATGGGAGGAGAGGCATTTAACCAAGTTGCATATCTACATTGATTGTCTACTGTTTGGCGAGAATATCTTGTACGCGTTGAACTTTGCTATCGTTCCCAGTACCAGGAGGGATCTCGCGGTCGACGCGAGTACCGATTCGAATGTCAGTAGCGACTCGAGGAGCGCCTTTGGCATGGACTGCGGCATGGCAGTCATGTATAGCTTGGGAGACGCTGGACCAGGGGACCTTCTATACCGAAGAAAGTGGTCAGGATTGTGGAAGGCAAGAAACAAAGAAAAATCCAACCAAGATTGGTGCCGTAGCCACTTTGCGGAAGAATGAATTAGAGAAGATAGTTGCAGGAATGAGCTTACTGCATCTGCAATCAATGTCAGATATGTGTGAACACAGATAGCAGGAAGAAGACTACCTTGTATGTGAGGCCGGACTTTTCGAGTATGCGCTGGCACTCGGCAATGTACTCTGCAACCTGGCTGGAAAGGTGAGGGGTGCCGGGGAGTGCAGAGGGACGCTCAGCGCACCGACGGCTCATGGGTGCCCATGGGTATGAGGCAAAAGTCTGCGGGGGGTGTGAGGAACGTCGTGGGGGGATATTTAGTGCGCACCGGCGACGGCGTAGAGGTCGGGCATGACGAGCTGTGGCGGGCGGATTTGAGCGGAGATTGAAAGACAAGATGCCTCCTGCGCTGCCCACAAAGCCGCCCTCCCTCTCCTCCCTGCGCTCCGTCGTCCTCTCCGATAATCCCCCTCCCCAGCCCACAGCCCGCGTCCCCAGCTCATCCAGTCTTGCAGAGTCCTTCGAGGAGATTTCCATTCCTCCGCCCCTGCCCCAGCGCCCAGCGCCCTCTCTACCCTATGTCCCCCGTCGTGTGCCCCCACTCCGCTCAGCGACCACAGGCTCTAGCAGCTTCACACATACACCCACACTGACCCCTCTTGCGGCCAAATCCAAACGGCCAACCCCTGTGCCCTCTGCCGCACGGAAACGCTACATCTCTGTTTTCAATGCCAACATCCTCCAGCGTCGGCGTGCAGAGGCACAAAACCCCTCCCCCAGAAAATTCTCTCATGCAGAGGCCAAAGCCAAGCGCACACGGCAGGCCGCGGGCTGGCGGGGCCTTTCTGTTGATCTCATCACAGCCACCCCAGAAGAACTCACAGCTCACGATCAAAGCATCAAAGGTAAACAGAAAGAATGGGATATCGAGTTAGTTGTCAATGAGAGCGTCGGTCCTCACGAGACATTGGAGGGTCAGATTGTCAAGGCTATATGGCTTCGTTCGAGGATCGAGAAATCAAAATTGGCAGAGATCTGGTGAGCATTTAATCCATCTGTTTAGAACAAAGTACTAGAGTTTTTGTAGGAACGAGTGTGATCCACATGGTAAAGGCGCACTCGACGCAGATTCATTCGCACGTGGGATGTGGCGTATCGACGAACATCTCCGCCGCTCTCAGACTCAATCGTCCACCCTTCGAAACGCATCCTCCACATCTCTTCGCAGTGCGAGGATTAATACTACGCATCCTCAGTTACTTCCAATTATCCGTGCATCCCCCGTTGCGACATCGGTCAGAAGATCGTTGAGTGTTAGAGACAGTGGCCGACATCCACCGCCGCCTCCCTTACCGAAAATTATCCTTCAGTAATCCTCATGTAATATTCCTTGCTAGATACTCCAGTTGCTTTTACCTTCGCATGTTAGTTATCATGGTTCTGGACTGGTTTTCCTCTCATCCAAGCTCTCAAGTTCCTCTTTCCAAGCTTGAATCAACGCCACACCTAGCTCTTTTCCAAGTGCAAGAGCGAGCGGCACAGGCACTGCATTGCCTATTTGTCGAATTTGCTGCAGTATTCTCATAAGAAGGGAAGACAATCCAATTCGTTCACTCACATCTGCATAGACCCCGGATCCTGTGCTTGGAGATTCGAAGGTATATTGATCGGGGAACCCTTGCGACCGCGCACATTCACGGACGGTCAACATTCGTTTTTGCTAGATTAACCGTGGGTGTGAATGAATATTCGACTCAGAGACGTTGATATACGTGCATTTGGATGTAACGGTTTCGCGTTCCTGCTCGCAGGTGTCAGTGTCGTTAATGTGCAAACGAAGTGATCATCCAGTCCAAGGCGACCGTAGAAAGCTACAAAAATGGTTTGAATGAGGTGATACAACTGATGAGAGAGTGGTCCTACACTTCTTTTGTGTGTCCTTTTCATATCTCGGTCGCAGTTCCGGGGGTAGGTCTAAAGAATGGATGAGTGCTACGATATCATGATATGAAACCATTCATGATCACCGTTATGATCTGCTCCCGGTTCTAGCAGTACAGTTGTTGTCCTATCCCAGCCCATCACCTGTTCAGATGCAATAAAAATAAAAATAAAGAGAAAAACACACGCTTCAATCACTCTATACGAAAATCTCTTCGTGTAGTGTCCCTCTAGTTCTCCATCCTCCCCCATTTCTTTCCTTAACCACATCTGGAACCGGTTTTGTGGTTTCATCCCATACTGTACGCCGTGAGGATACCCAGGGTACTGAGAGAGTTCGTTGGAGGTCTGGCCGTTGAATGTAGCATGAAATGACGGAATGCCAAGTATATTTTGACGGTAATGTGCTGTTCTTTTGTCTTCGGCTGTCGCAGGTATAATTTCATGGGGGTTGATCCTTATCGCCGAAACCTTTTTAAGACAATCTGATGTTACAAATGTAATACTTACCAATCGAATCTCGGCTAGGTAGACTATCATCAGCAACCAAAGGATGAAATCAAAGAAACAAGCATACTAGATCACCAATAGCAGCATCGACCGTAATAGGCCTCAACGGCGCACACTGATGCGGCTCTCCATGCACAACACTCCTTGTCGGTGGCGGCAATTTATTCCCATTAGGCAGTAACGGACTGATCGCTCCTCTCTTCCACGCATACACGGGAATGGGGTGTTTCGGTAACGGCAGTCCCCTCTTCGCACCCCAAAAGATGACTCGTTCTCTATTCTGCGGTGTCCCATATTGACCTGCTTGTAAAACTTTCCAATGTACTTGATAACCTAGTGCGACTAGCGTCCTCATAATAAACTTGACGATGCCGGATTTAATTCCGCCTGAAAGGATACGACCGATTTTTTCGCTTAGGAGAGGATGGTGAAGCAGTCCGCGGACATTTTCGAGGAGGAAGTACCGAGGCTCGTAGTGTTCGAGGTAGGAAAGCATGTTACAGGGCATGGTGGATCGGATGTCATCGGCTTGCTGAAAGGGGTGGCTGTTAGTTGAAAGCTTGAACGAGTGCAAGAAAGACAATTGACTTTGTTGGTGTTCGCACCACTGAATGACTGGCAGGGTGGGCCTGAGCGTGTGATATCAAAAAACAAACTTTTTGGGAAAGAGGTCATCGTCATCTCGGCCTTACCTCCAAAAATAAAGTCGACTTCACCCTTCTCAGGCATGTTCGGGCACACCGTCTTCCCATCGTTGGAAATTAATCGGCAAGGGTCTTTGCCTTGATGTGTTTCAATGGCGTGCCTGAGTAGAAGACTGCTATCTTTGCAGTATACATTGGTTTGGGGATGATTCCGCCTAGAATTATTGCATGTTAGTTACTTCTTCGAGTTGACAGTATTGATTTTTTTACTTGTATGTCAGAGCAGCCGCAGGCGAATACTCCACGGCCCACTTTGTATCAACGAATCCCGACATATCTATACCGGTTCCCAGCCCACCAGCACCTATCAGGGAGACATTGCATATCAGCCCTTCCCCCGAGCGAAACTACAAGATACTTACCACTAAATAGTTCCAACCCTCTCAGCGGTCCATTTTGATTGAACAATTCCTGAGCGCGCACAATATCATCATTTCGCGCTTCTTGACAGACTTCACAATGGTCAAGATCTCCATCATCAATGACAAAAAGTCCATGCTGGGTGTTACCCTTCTGGTTCAAATAGAAATGATCATCGTGCTTGACCCACTCTTCAATCTCCGCACGTTCCCTGAGGTAGCGGACATAACACCGTCCATCAAGTCGCTCAAGCTCTATTTCGCCAGTTCGAACAGTCAAGAAGAGGCGGCGCTAGAGCAGCTACATCGACAACACGAACAAGTTCCAGACATCCTGAATACATACCTCATCAGAAATCAATTCCTGCGACGTTTGTGGATTGTATTCACGCCTAGCGCGGATATAATCATCGTAGCGGCCCAGAAAACGGACTCGAACTCTCATCTGGTCCCTTTTGTCACTGGTCAATTCGATGATCTGGCCAATCTCCAGCAAGTAGTCGTTAACGTTAATTGGCCGGATGTAGACAAACTCGTGACGATGATAAGTAACATCGCGAAAGGAAAATCCATTGTTAACCTTGCGGAACCCGTGCGTAAAAACTTTAGTTTCCTCGATGGAGCAGCAGTAACAAGGGCAAAATCCAGGCATGGATTTTAATGCAAGGTTATACCGCTCCTTTGTTGGTATATTGATGAATGCCGCATGCTCTTCATCGTAGGTGAATCTTCAGAGGACCGAGTCAACCGTTAATGGGGAAGCAGCAAACGACGACTCACCCACAATGGTAATCTTCTGAATCGGGCACGCGATCATCAAAAGGTTCTTTGTTTTCTGGCGCACGGAGCCAGGATACTTGACATTTCTTGAAGATACTTGCTATGGGATTGGTAGCACAAGAATTGATTAGGAATAATGATTTTGAATGCGCAGCTTCTTGAAGAATCGTCTTTGATCCGTGGACCATCCATTGTCCATGAAAAAGCTTTTGGTCATTCTTCTCCATGAAATGGAAGATGACGCAGAACCTGTAGTTGATTCAGCGGCGATGAGGCAAAGTTGGGATGGATGCGCACCAAAGTTGGTTGCCATACTGGTTTGGCGATTGAGCAGCAGCAGTCTTATCGTTTTGCGCACGGACTCTATTTGAATCTTGACCTGGCATCACCATCACAACATCACCAACCTATACTCCATCTGAGAAGTTGATATCGCCTTGATAATGAACCTACCCAGTACTCTACGCCATCAATTTGAATGCTCTCAAAATAATTGTCACGGTATTTCGAAGGGGTACCCCAGATGATCGACGTAGGATCTTGGTTATGCTCTTTTTCTACGTCAGCGATAGCTTCCGCGACAACCTCAGCCTCTTGGGGTTCGCCAATGACGCGGAAGGGATTATTGAAGAGCTGTTCAGCAACTTGGCTGACGATGGGAGTTACCACAGTAGCTCCGGCTTGTTTGAGGACTTTGCCTGGAGCAGGTGTGTAATTTGACTTTTCAACCTGTTCAGGCATGTTTACAAGGTATTTCAGAAGTGGCGAACGTTTCAAACTCAGATCACAGTCCTCGCAGAGTGACCAGATGGACGCCGCCATAAATGCTCTCTATGCGGCTACTATTAGGACAAGTAGTAGATAGAGGAAAGCAAGGCCGCACCACGCCGTCTGACTCGATATCAGCTTGTATTAGTCGACGACCTAGTAAAATTTCTGGCGAGATGACAGGATTTTTTCTAGGAAATGTCAATCTGTCAAGGTTATCGATAAATTCGTTGTAGGTGATCCGTATATCTCGCATAGCGGCTGCAATTGCAAGATGAAGTATATAGGCTTGGCTCCAAAATGGGATAAAATATTCCTCGTAGTGTCTCGAAGGTCTGCCGAGGATGAACCAGGCTCTCTGAGTCTGAATATAGATATTCCTATGTACATGTACATGCCATGAGTGCAAAAGTGGCAGCAAAACCAGGGCCCAGGAAGTACCCACCGATCCATCTTCTTCGAGTCTGGATAATCATAAAATGTAATATTGATCAGGGTCGAAGTCTTGATTGAAGTTGGTGTTGATTCAACATCACTGTCAATCGACATACGGTCCCATTCCTCCTCATCCCCACCGTCTATCCTGAAGTCTTCAAAATCATTATCATCATCTTCGTCATCACTATCAACCTTGTCAACTAGCCAAGGTATTGCCGAACCCATTGCATAAAATTCTCCGGCTTTCATGCCATATTCAGGCCGCAGCTCTAGCAAGCGACTTAGGGGAACCAACTCGTCTGAAGCTCGGTCGAAAAGAGACACGTCGTGTAATACGAATATGGGAAAATCACTTTCTGTCGACATTCCTTCTCTTGCAAGTAGGTCATCCTCGTAAACGTATTCACCTGTGAAACATGTAGCAGCTCAGTTATTTGACCATTGGGGCTCAGTGTGGACGTGCCTGAAGGAAGATCCTCCACAATGTCTACGTGATGATTTTTTGAGGAGGTCGCAAGTGAGGGAGCTGGACTTGGCATCTAACAGAATGTGATAGACGATTTAATGAGTTATTTTTCAATCAACAAGATGAGGAGACCTTGCGGGGATGTTGTATTCTGGACCTCTTTGACCGAGGGCTCCGGCATGGTGACAGTGAGTGAGTTGCAGAACGTCCAGAACGGGGGGGAGGCACAGTGATCTCGACGTGAACTGAGCGCCTTTTCATTGCTATACGGTGCGGCAGGAGACAAGGCCAAATTCGAACGCCGACTCATCAACTTCACTCTTTCTCTTCCCGACCATGGCTTCCCTCCCCGTCGTCGACCTCGGAGTCAATTACACAGCGGATAAAGGTATGGTAATGATGAATGTACATTGAATTTCAAAGAAATATTTAAGATCTTGGCCAGATAAAATTAAGGATTTCTTGTCCAAGTTCAGGGGACAGCAGGAGAAGGACCTCGAAGAAAACTTTGCAGATATTGATATTCACGATGATGAGGGCGCAGACGGGGATGAGTTGAGGTCGTTCAAATACATGACTCAGTTGGTACGCGTCCACTTACGCGTCCAGCGCGTCCCTGGGCGCTCACATCTCGACAGCAAAAGATCGCAAATCGGGAACAACAAATGCTTGTGATCGCGCTTGAGGATATCTACTCGGTAAATATTCAAGGTTTTGTGTCTTACGGGCCTGACCATAGTGGCAGCATGAATCTACGGGAAGAAATATTCTTGTTGCCAAGATTCAGTTCAACACCCGCCGATATGTTCAACTCTTCTGTGAAGTCGTCGATGAACTTATGCCCCCACCTACCCGCGATATCTCCGAATATGACGAGGTTATTGATGTCATTTTACATCAACGACGACAGCGCAACGAACAAATCGAAGGGGGCCAAGAAAAATTTCCCAATCATCTTCTAAGAAGATAGTAAGTTTAGGTCTTCCTTCATCCGTGCCAGCTTCCAACGTTTGATCTTAGTAATCTCTACTTTAAGCCACTCAAAAGGGATGTCCCACTCGCGGTGCGGGATGTCAAAGGTTCTTACCTGGGCCGTCTCATCACTGTTCGCGGCATTGTCACCCGAGTGTCAGAAGTCAAACCTCTCCTCCAGGTCAATGCTTACACATGCGACGTCTGTGGTTCAGAAACCTTCCAGGATATTGCTCAGAAGACTTTCAATCCTCTCGTTGACTGTCAGAACGAAAACGAATGTAAGAAAAACGGTATCCGGGGGTCTCTCCATATGCAGACAAGGGCGTGTCGATTTAGTCCTTTCCAAGAAGTCAAAATCCAGGAGATGGCAAGCAATACTTCAGTGCTGATAGGTTTAAACTAACGTCGTGATTAGGCTGATCAAGTCCCTGTCGGGCACATCCCTAGATCAATGACGATCCATGTTCATGGAAACCTTAGCCGCTCAATGAATCCCGGCGATGTTGTGGATATTAGTGGCATTTTCCTACCTATACCTTATACTGGTTTTCAAGCTATTCGCGCCGGACTCCTCACTGATACATATATCGAAGCTCATAACGTCCACCAACTCAAGAAACAATACAGTGACATGGAGGTGACGCCCGAAATTGTTCGGAAGATCGAGCAGCTCAAACGTGATGGTAATATCTATAATAAATGTGCTATGAGCATTGCTCCTGAGATTTACGGGCACCTGGATGTCAAGAAGGCTCTTTTACTTCTCCTTGTTGGGGGTGTCACCAAGCAGACTGGCGACGGCATGAAAATCAGGGGTGATATTAACATATGTCTTATGGGTGATCCTGGTGTAGCCAAATCCCAATTACTCAAATATATATCCAAGATCGCACCTCGAGGTGTCTACACGACTGGTAAAGGTTCCTCGGGTGTCGGTCTTACTGCTGCCGTCATGCGAGACCCAGTTACCGACGAGATGGTTTTAGGTACGAATTTGTCTCTTCCCTATGATTTCAAATTCATGAAGCCCTACAGAGGGTGGTGCACTGGTACTAGCCGACAATGGTATCTGCTGTATTGATGAATTTGACAAAATGGAAGAATCTGACCGTACCGCCATCCACGAAGTTATGGAACAACAAACTATCTCGATTTCCAAGGCCGGCATCTCAACTACGCTGAATGCACGTACCTCTATCCTTGCTGCTGCCAACCCTCTTTATGGTAGATACAATACCAAAGTATCACCTGTCGAGAACATCAATCTTCCAGCTGCTCTTCTCTCCCGTTTTGATTTGCTCTTCCTGATCCTGGATAAACCTACTCGTGAAGATGACGAACGTCTTGCTCAACATGTTACATACGTGCATATGCACAGTCAACATCCTGATCTTGAGGTTGAAGTCATTGAACCCCATATCATGAGGTGCTCACATTTGGACTGACATTATCATACTCAATTGATATCTTTCTGTAGGCATTACATTGCCATGGCACGTCAGCGTCGACCAGTTGTTTCACCTGAAATCTCCGGTTACATTGTTGACTCGTACGTTCGGTTGCGTAAGATGTCAAAAGAAGACGAACAAGCAAAAAGATCCCACACTTATGCCTCCCCGCGTACGCTCCTCGGTGTCCTCCGTCTAGCTCAAGCTCTCGCTCGTCTGCGCTTTGCGAACTCCGTTGAACACGGTGATATTGATGAGGCACTCCGTTTGATGGAGTGCAGCAAAGAGAGCCTGCACGATGATAAGGAGAAAGAATTTGAACCGGACAAGTCTGTTGTCAGTCAGATTTACCGGTTGATCAAGAATATGGGTGGTACGAAAGGAAGACGAAAGAGGCAAAAGAGGATGGGTAAAGGCCCGGGAGGTGAGAGGGACATGGACATTGACTCGGATGAAGACGAAGATGATGAAACACTTTCCATGGTCGATGTCCGCGCTAGAGTGATCAATGCTGGGTTTACAGAAGCACAATTCATGCAAACTATTCGTCAAGTGAGTTCGATTCTTTACTAATAGATTCTCGGTACTCATAACAATGCATAATCAGTACGAAGACCTAGATATCTGGTTCCTGGTCAACAACGGAGCGAAGCTCCAATTTAATACCATCCGTGCTTAAAACATTCATCTCCTGTCAAGTTTTTCTGTAACATATGTACAAGTAGACTCGCGTTTGATCTGCGTTTCCTGTTGCGGTATCTTTTGCTCTGCCACTCATTGGTATCTCTAATGCTGCTTGCGACATACTATCTCATAGACAATTAATCAGAGTGAATCTAAGACTTCGAAATAAATACAGAGATATGAAACAGGCATTGTCTTGTGGTGATCCTAGTGTTTGAGATCCCAAGCGAATATAAACAGATGTTAAGAATTAGGTTATGTATGTTGGTGATAATGCTCGGGTGTTGGGCGACTCCATTATTCACTCTTGCCCCTCGCTGAGCTGTGCTCACCAGTCCCACTGATCAATCTTGTCTCCTCCTTTGCTAAATGATCCTGCTTTTCCTCCTCGTCCCCCTCCCCCTCTTCCTTGTCTTCTTCTTCCTCAATAAGATTCTCATCACGATACTGCTCTTGATTAGTTGCCACTCTACCCACAATCACGGGGTCTTCATCGTCCAAGAAGCCTGAATGAAAACCAATACCTTCCATTGACTTATTGGGCAGCTGAGACCCCGTCAACCCAGTATTTTCATCCGCATCATCCTCATCTTCCGAAACTTCTCCAAATGCATCATACAACTCTCTGGTACGACCTGTACTTCCAGTAACTCCACCTCGACCACCCAATCCATTCATCGACATTTCTTCTAGTCCAAGTCGTCCATACCCTGCGCGACCTGTCGACGTCTACGCAAGTAGAAGAATACACCTGCACCAAGACCAAATAATACGACAAGTGCTACCGCGCCAAAGAACCATTTTTGATTGGATGCAAGTTTAGACAAATCAGAGAACCAGCCTTCATCTGGTGTAGAGTCGATTGCAGTTGCAGATGGTGAAGGTATAGGACTAGCAAAGGCGGGTTTGGAATTTTCCCCTTCTTTCGTACCGTGATCACCTGGAAGAAGACTAGTAGGTTTTGGATGTTGCTTGGTTGTTCCTGAAGCAATAACTGGACGCATAGGAACCTCAATTGGTGGGAGGACATCAGTAACATCGGTGATCTCGTATTTACGCGTTTTTTCTGGGTCTATAGCGGAACCCCAGAACATCATACTCCACCCAAGAAAGGAACCATTATTCTTCTGAACTTCATTCTGATCAGAAACGTGGATCGTCCAATTACCTATTGGACTTTCGCCCCTATATGAAATCAATTGTTGAAATCAATTTTTGATCCTGAGCAGAAGTACCAAAGACCCACCAGTGCTTCACGGTCATAAAAGTCCACCCAGGGAAACCAGAAGTGTCGGCATCAAATACGCGTTTGCTAGCCAAGACACTCTTGACCCCGTTGGGGCTGATAAGTTTGACTTCAACATCTCCTCGTCGAGTATGCTGAATCCAAACTTTGACGTTGATATGCTCGAGTCTCTCGAAATTGTTTTCATTTAATAACTGTTGCGTGATGGTAATCTTACTCTCAACGCCACCGGAACCAATGAACTGCCCACCAGTATAGTTACCTTCACTGACCATCTTTGCATCGTTCAGTTGGATAGTTTTTGTAGAGAGCCAGGTCTGCGGTTTAACCAGTGACCATGATTGGGCAGCCTTGACAAAGGCATAAGCGTCAAGTGCTCCATAGCCGTACTTGTAGCTGTACATTCTACCTGTGGCGGTCCTTTCCCAATCCAGATCATCTGGGTTGACAATTCGCGCCGTCTCTACACAGAGATGCTGGATGTCACGCCAACCAAGGTCGGGTCTGCGTTATATAGATTAGCCTGCAATATCTCAAAAAGGATCGACATACCTAGCCTCCAATGCCAGCGCAAAAACGCCGACGGCATTTGGTGCCGCTGCTGATGTACCACCATGTGTCGTGGCACATGAATTTTGCCCCTTATCAGTTGTCACCTGAAACAAATGACATGTGGATAAACACACAAGATGCGGTAAAAATATCCATACGATGTGCTGGCCGCCGCCAGAGCTATAGGCCACAATCATATTGGCAGCGCAAGATTCCGAGTAGTATGGATGCATTCCTTTGTAGTCAATGGCAGCAACTGTGATCGAATAAATGCTATTAGTGTAGCCATCAAAGTTACACTGATCTCCTTGTGCAGCACCATTGCCACTGGCGAAAACGAAGATTGAGCCTTTTCCATTCCGCCCTTTGTTGATTCCATTCACAACTGCCTTTTTAATGAGATATCCTGGGCCCTCCATGGATTGACCATTGTCGGGTGGTCCCCAACTGCAGCTGTATATGGAAACGTTGTGAAATCCATAGTTCAAAGCCGCTGCTTCATCGACATCGGAGATAGGTCCAGATAGAATGCGGACTCCAGCAACTTTGGACTCGTAAGCGATGCCTACACCACAGACATTATTCTTGAGCGCAGCTACTTGACCTGCGCATCTAGTTCCATGGTGATCGTCAAAGTTTTTGGGTGTTGGGAGAGGTTCATGGTCATTGAAGTCATATGAATCATCCGCATCCTTTCGAAAAGTAAGACATATGTACATCTATGAAAGTTATTAAGCGCACAAAATTTGCGGCAAGATCGTCGCTTGTATAATCCAAACCATCATCCACCAATGAAGATATAATGCCCTTCCCCGTGAGACCCATCTCCCACACCGATGTTGCGTTCATGGAGTGTTCCGGAAACTTGTTATTCACAAGGTGCCATTGTCGTTCAAAGAGTGGGTCTTGGATGCCAAACCGCGAAGCAGTCTTGCGAGATAAAGCATAGTCATCAGGCAGTTTTGGAGGAGCCCGTTTGACTCGTTGCCGTAGTTCCTGCTTGGACAGATATTTTACAGAGGCAGCTATTCTGCGTGTGTAATCTGCATCTTCGGATCGTACTGAAAGGAGTGTACTGGCTCGAGCTTGAAGTTGTCGAAATGCTTCGATAACTAAATCTTCGTTCTCCCCTCGGGAATTGTGTTGTTTTTTCAATGTTCGGACCAACCAGTGGTTTTTCAGTTCTCCAGCTTGCTCGACAAGCTCTAGTCCGAGAGCCCGAAGTACATCATCCAGCGATGCAAGGTTTGAGTCGTGCTCTATGGCATAATAGTTATGTGTGTCGTAGAAGCGTTTGGCAGGAAATGCAGCAAGCACAGTCTGCAGAAGAAGAAAGGCAGTCGGCCAAAGGAGACGCATGGAAAACAACAGCTCAAGTCGCACAGCCACCCCTCCGATGACCACCTTACCATATGTAGATTTTCCTGATCGACGATTCTTCCATTCCCATCAATTTCATTCGAAAGACGGGAACATCTGACGGAGGTGCTTGAAACGAGTACCATGTCCGTAGCGCATCTCCCACCGAAGAGATGCTCACGTTCCGGGTCCTGTGTATTTGATCTTCCTCATTGTCTACTCGTTGCTTTTTCAAGACACAGATCATAGGGAAGCATCGTTCCTTGAGCATAAGGCATTCTGATCCTCTCAGAGATTATTTCTCCATTCCTATCATGTTGTTCCTGTGAAATGACTGCCGGGATAGGAATCGACATCTAAACGCACGAGCCACCAGGCTCATTACGAATCATGCTCCCATTGGGGAGTACAAGGCTAGGTTCTTCCCAAACGAGAAAAGAACACCTGCACATGCAAAGACACAGTTTTGGAGACGCGCCACCACATACTACGCGAATGCCCGCTCTACAGGAGCTACCATCGGGTCGGATATGTCCTCAATAAAGTTGTCGACTTCCTGGAACTCAACCCAAGAGCCTTCTCTTTCCTAGATAACATAGAGTAATCTACACATAGTCTACATGCCACCTGGGTACTACAGAACCCTCGTCACCGCCTCGTTTTTATCTCCCATTTTCACTTTCCTTTTCTGTATTTAAGTAGATAAGATCTAGACTGCGCATGAGTACCGTGTAATAAACATCGCTTCTTTCTCACACACCACCATCAATGATGGTAGCACCCAGTAGAGAACCAGCGAATACACCTACGTTTGAGAGTCACAACCCCCTATATAACATACCCAACCACCTAAATACAACCAGAAAGTTTGCAGAACACAATGAAACCAGAGGTAGAAACCCCATAGTGCAAGACACTAATACAACCACTAAGTCTCAGTCCACTAGCTCCCACATCAGTGTAGCCTCATCAATGGACTATGCCACCCGAATGGAAGCCCAAAACAACTCATGGGCAGAACAGATGGACATTGAAGAGGGCACAGGCATGAGCATGCATGCTGCACTCTCCAACACACAACATCTGAACCTTCTGTCCTTTAACTTTTCTACCCAACCCCAAGCTGAAAATACTACCCAGACAGCAAACAACAAGGCAGTCAACATCTCCAATACCCCCACAGGTAGCATGGACAATACAAATACCAGCATAGAAGTAAATGTCATACCATACCATTCAGACACACCAACAGACTGTCAAGCCTTAACACAAGTTCTCAATTTGAGGAAAAAAATTAACGAGGGAACTGGAGGGGAATGGGGGTTGCTTATTTGAGGACAAAACTAAGGAGGATTACAGGCTAGTAGGTTTATATACTACTGGTACTGAATTACAGAGTGTTATGAGATAGCTCCTAAAAAAGAAACTATTTCCTGTGTATTCCTCAACTTAGTGGATAATATTCAGGAGTACAATGCAAGAGAGATATAAATAGCATGGGAAGGCTTATGTAAGATATGTACAGTTATTAGTAAGGGTCATGTGATTGTGGGAGATAGGTGCATAGACCAACAGATATTTGTATAAGTAGTTGTAACAATCCAACAAAGAACTCTATTAAGTTCTTCCTAAACAACCACCTTGGTTGAGCCCTAAGCTTTCATGACTTTGTGCTAACATAAGAACTCAATATCCATTATCAACCCTGTATCACAAACTTCATTCAGACCATAACTCCAGAAATACTTGACCAATTTCGACGATCTAAATGGCTACCAAAAGCCCTTAAGAAGACCTTTCAAACAGTACCAAAAACATCTCAAAGCAATCAGTATTCACCAAGTTATCAGCAGATCAGTCAGTAATCACCAAGTTACCAGACACTAAATCACTGATATCTCAGGAACCGCTTAACGTAATCATTTGCTTCAATGACCATTGTGAAGCTCTCTTCAATGCGCTTCTTTCGGCTATAAATAGATCCCAAGGCAATAAGATCCCATGGAGATACAAGGTCCTCAATGTTTGCACATGACACTGATCTTTACTCATAGATTATCATCTGTCCTTGAATAGAACAAAGGACTGCCCTAAGATGGTTAGGTTATCTCTATTTCAAGAACAATAGCACTCCTATATGTAGAACAATAGGTAGTGATCATGTGGTAGGCTATTCTGGTGCACAGACCACCACAATCATGTATTTAAGGACTGTATGTCTGAGGATAAACCTCAGACTTAACAACATCTTTTGCTACTGTCTAAACTTTGCTTTTTTAAGCCTTTTGATTATTAGATCATCAACTCACAAATCAGTAAGTGGCCATTTGTGATAGTTTGTTAAGTCTACTGTTTTCTGTCCCCATTGTCTCTGCAAAGGACATAGGGTTGTGTTCATTCCAGATGTAGGTCTAGGGGGCTATAAGGGGGTCTCTTTGTCTCTGTTACAGGACAAGATAACTTTCCTGAGGGTGTCTCTGTTTCTGTTACAGGACAGATGACTAACTGAGGGCTCAGAGTAGGTTTCTGTCAAGGACCTATTTCTATAGAGGAGTCTCTGTTTCTGTTACAGGACAGATGACCCATTGAGGGCTCAGAGTGGGTTTCTGTCAAGGACCTATCTCTATAGTAGGCTGGACCCCAGGCATAAAGGGGAAGGTCTGTCTCTCAAACTATTGAGAGCAGGCTAGCTTGTGTATCACAGCTAGTCCTGAAAGACTTTGGATTTGTGTAAACATTTCCAAAAAAACCCTTGTAGGTGGCTGGAACCTGTAGCAACTTAGTCTGAGATGATTTAATCACCCTCCTGGTCTGAGTTGACAAGGAGAACTCGGTAGAGTTCTCATTTACTTTTTGTACAATACTTATACACATTTTGTATTTACTCTTATTTACAAAGTCCCATGTATCTCTTTTGAGTCATCCTCTCTTGCATCCATTGATTTCCTAATAAAATAATGACTTAGTTGTTTGGCCAAGTCATAACAGAACCACTCTGAGACCTCTATTCCTCCTCCATGAGCCAGTGTGAGAAACTGGACATGATATTGAACTCTCCCCTCAAGACAGGACCTATATCATTGGAAGGACACTTTTAGTATAGTTATAGTATAGTTTCTGCCCACCACACTTCATCTGCTGAAATAGGGATGTTGTGTTTACTTTTGCCCCCAAGCCATACCTGCCATCAGAAAAAACAGCAATATTGTCACCTTCACAAATACTGAAACTGGTGTTAGAGAAACACTTTATCTCACTCTAGAAAGTCGTAGAAAGTTCAAAGATATTGGAAAGAGAAGAAGAACAGTCATACCTATGCCTAATCCACCTCCTAAACCTCGTATTCTGTCGAAAGAAGAATCAAGAACATTGGTGGAAAAACATAAAAAACGTGCTGCTAGACAAGCATTGTTATATCAATTACTCAAGACAAAGGAACTTCTTGACAAGATTCCCAATCCTCTACTACCATTACCACTCAAGCTGCGGATAGGACCTTGTCTTTCTTCACCACCTCCACCTATTCCAGTCAAACCACCCTTTCTCTAAACAAGAGACTTCAAAGAAATTTTGAAACTAACCCTAGACCATATACTACCATTTTTTAATGAAATGAGGAAAAGAGTTGGAAAGGAGAATCAATGGTATAGTCCTGTATGGAACTGGTTTAGAAGGTTAGAGGATAAAGTATTGAAAGTAGAGAAGGAGGATCATATAATAACTGCCAAAGAGTGGAGACTACTGAAAGGTGCTTATAAGTGCCTAAGGAGTGTAGATTTATCAGAACCAATGACTAGAGTACCAGAAATTTGCCAAACTCTCCTAGAGTTGAACATTTACATTCCCTAGATATAAATCTAGAATGGTACTGCTGTATAACTGTGGCATTAAGAGGCTAAATTTGGGCGTTTTTTCCTTTTACCCCCTTGAAAACATACTCAAGAACTGTAATTAATTACTTAAATAGATATGTCGACTTTCAACAACTTTACCACTACTGTTTCCTTTTCTGATTTCAGTGCTGAGAATTGGAATGTGTTATGAGAGCCCTAAGAAGGAACAAGTTTCCCATGTGTTCAAACACTTAGTCGCAAATATCAAGTCATACAATACAGACAAGATATAAATAAGCGTGGGAACTTAAGTAATCATATCACATGACAAGGTCATGTGATTGTAGAACATTCTAGAAGGACATGTGATCATGGACTAGTAGTGTACAGCCACTTGTAAAAGTAGTATAAGTAGGTAGTCCAATCCAACGGAGAACTCCATTGAGTTCTTCCTAAACACTCACATCAAGTGGTCCTTGAGTCGTCAAGACTTAGTGATAACAAAAGAACTCAATTCCACTCCTAAGCACTGATCACCTCGATCCCTGCTCATATTTGTTCAACGCACAGTTGGCTTAATTCCGGCGCTGCGAGCAAGTACCCCCATCATCACTCACTCTCTCATCTCCCTCGCTAGTGAGCACAGCGCTCACAAGCATCTTGGATAGCGGGCCCTAGCTGTAAAGGGGACTTCTCAGTCAGGAGAGACTGAGGGAGGAGACTGAACACCAAGTCCAGGTGTTTTGTTCAAGTCCTGACCTGTTAATTGGGCCTGTTAGTTACATCTTTTTCCTAGTATAAGCTCTGTGCTGTCGTCCATTGTGACGGGTACATGCAGGAGATCGGCAGTTACTTCTTAAAAGGCCACTTAGCTTAGGGGTTCCCTCCTTAGGGACAATCATATACAACTTGATTAGGGCAGTAGTCAGTAAGGTAATAGGAGTCTAGACAGGAGAAGATTGTGCTCCCTGTTAGACGTAGCCTTAAGAAAGCCCTGGATCGAGAATCGGAAACTGAGTCAGAATATGAATCATCACCCTCCCCTTCACCACCACCACCACCACCACACCACCATATGACATGTCACACCAACAACAACCACAACAACAGGGGGCACCCTCTCAGGTACCCGCCCCCCACCAACCAACCTGCGAGGAGCAACTCCTCGCAATGATCACCACCCTGCAACAGCAGGTCAACAATATGCTCCTCCAGCAACAGGGGAGCAGGGTAGAGGTTGCGAAACCTCAAGTCTTTAATGGAAGGATGGAAGAAAGTGAGCGCATTCATCAATGCGGCTCGGATATATATTAGAATGAAAATGACGGAGGAGGCGGCAACAACCCAGGTGGCCTGGGTATTATCATACATACAGGGAGGAGTGGCAGAAGCATGGAAGGATAACCTGATGGATGAATTGGCCAAGGGAGAGTCGGAGGTGGAAACAGCAGAACAGCTGTTTTCAAAAATCAGAAATGACTTTGGAGAGACATCAGAGGAAGAGAGGAAAATCGAGCAGCTGAGGACAATAGAACAGGGGAACAGGACATGCGACGAGTACATTCAAGAATTCAAAAAAGTCGCTAGAGGAAGCGGCTATGAAGGACGACCTCTCATTGAAGAGTTTAAAAGAGGATTGAGCGGAGTATTGAGGAGGAAGCTAGCAGAAGCAGAGGAACCCCCGACCACCATAGGAGAGTGGCAAGAGAGGGCAGTAAGATTAGATAGAAATCAGAGGCAGAGCAGGGCAGAGGAGAGGATGTTGGGGAGGAATGCGGCGTGCCCAGGGGGAAATGTGCAGCCAAGGGGAGGATTTGGGGGGGGGTCATATGGAGGAAGAGGAGGACATATAACCTGGCGGGCAGGAGTTCCGCATACAGGAGAGAATAGGGGAGCCAGGGGAAAATACGTTCAGAGGAGGATATCAAACAGGTCCACGGAGAGACCCAAACGCAATGGACATCGACAGAGGAAGAGAGGGAGATAGGATGTGCTACCATTGTGGGAAGTTTGGCCACATGGCCTGGAATTGTTGGGAGAGGAATAAAGCGAGAGTAGTGGAAATGCTGCAAGAGTCGGCAAAAGAGAATAGAGGTCAATAAGCTCTCAGTTGGCCTCCTCAAATCTGTACAGTGTATTGCGCCTAGAAAAACTGGGCAATAAATTAAACTTTGCAAAAAACACTGAGAGAGTAAGAGACGTGTGGCGCACCCTACGACTGCTAAGAGAAGTGTGGATGAAAGTAGGACTAGAGAAGCTAGAAAGTCACAAAGGGGTAGCAGTAAAAGCTCTGTTAGATAGTGGAGCAACAGGTCTATTCATGGATACGACCTTTGCAAGAGAGAAAGGGTTCAAAATGGAAAGAATGAAAGAACCCTCTACTAGTTAAAAATGTGGATGGAACAGTAAACGTAGGAGGAGCAATAACGCACCAAGTCGAGTGCAACATGTTCTTCAAGGGACATGTGGAAAGAGTTAGGATGGACATGTGTAACCTGGGGAAAACAGAAGTGATATTAGGAATGCCGTGGTTGGCGGCCTATAACCCAGAGATAGATTGGGAGAAAGGGGAAGTAAAGATGACGAGGTGTCCACCCATATGTGGAAAGAGAAAGCAAGAGGAAAGGAAAGAAGTAAAGAAGATAGAAAAGGATGAAGACAAAGAGACACTAAGGGAAATTAGTGCCCAAGAGGTTTTGGAAGTGGAAGAAAGTCTTTGGAAAGAGAGAGTCAGAAAGGATGCCAGTGTGAAAGGCCTGGGACCACGCAATTGAATTAAAGGAGGGGTTTACACCAAAGAAAGGGAAAGGTGTATTCATTGTCAAGGGAAGAAAGAGAGGAAGTGCAGGCGTTTGTAGAAGATCAATTGCGAAAAGGGTATATCCGACCCTCCAAGTCACCGCAAACCTCGCCAGTGCACTTTGTGGCGAAAAAGGACAGCAAAAGGAGAATGGTCCAAGACTATCGTCATATAAACCAATGGACGGTGAAGAATGGATACCCATTACCACTTATTGCAGACATTCTGGATGGAGTAGGAAAAAGGAAGGTGTTTACAAAGTTAGACCTGAGGTGGGGCTATAACAATGTCAGAATCAAGGAGGGAGATGAATGGAAAGCAGCATTCACTACGCACATTGGAGCATACGAACCCACAGTAATGTATTTTGGGTTAACAAACTCCCCCGCTACTTTTCAGACAATGATGAACGACCTCTTCCAGGACCTTATAAATCAGGGAGATACGGTGACCTTCATTGATGACATCCTAGTGGCAACAGATACAGAGGAAGGACATGACGAGTTGGTAGAAGAAGTGTTGAAAAGACTGGAAGAAAATGACTTGTTCATAAAACCAGAAAAGTGCAAGTGGAAAGTGAGAGAGGTGGAATTCCTGGGAGTAGTAATCGGGCCCAGAGGGGTAGAAATGCAAAGAGAAAAGGTGGAAGGAGTGCTAAACTGGCCAGCACCAAGAAACGTCAAAGAGGTGCAGAAATTCCTGGGCCTAGCCAACTACTATAGAAGGTTCATAAAGGACTTTGCTAAATTAGCAGCACCTTTACATATGCTAGTCAGAAAGGAACAGAAGTGGAAGTGGGAAAAGGAGCAAGAAGAAGCGTTTGGGAAACTAAAAAGAGTGTTTCACAATGGAACCCGTTTTAGCAATACCAGATATAGATAGAGAAATGAGAGTGGAGGCGGATGCCTCGGATTACGCAATGGGAGGAGTATTGTTGCTAAAGTGCGAAGATGGCAAATGGAGACCGGTAGCCTTTATCTCAAAATCGTTAAATGCTACAGAACGAAATTATGAAATTCATGACAAAGAGATGTTGGCGGTCATCAGATGCCTTGAAGCATGGAGGCATTACTTGGAAGGAGCGAAACTGGAATTTGAAATCTGGACAGACCACAAAAACCTCCAGTATTTCATGACGAGTCAAAAGCTGAACCGACGACAAGCGCGATGGGCACTATACCTATCATGATTCAACTTCACCTTAAAACACGTTCCAGGAAAGAGTATGGGGAAGGCAGACAGACTAAGTAGAAGGCCGGATTGGCAAGAAGGGGTGGAGAAGGATAACGAAGATCGAAACGTTAATCCGGCCAGAGTGGGTCAGAGGAGTAGAAACGGTAATAGAAGAGGGAGACTTAAGGAAAAGAATAAAGAAGGCGCAGGAAGGGGACAAAAAGGGTAGTAAAGGCAGTAGAAGAGCTAAAGAAGGCGGGGGTAAAAACGCTGAGAGATGAGGAATGGGAGATAGAGGACGAGTAGTACTAAAGGAGGGAAGGATATACATACCAGAAGGGGAACTTAGGGGGGAAATAATATGACTACATCAC
Organism: Leucocoprinus sp. KB1807203; assembly: GCA_019327925.1. Taxonomy (NCBI): domain Eukaryota; kingdom Fungi; phylum Basidiomycota; class Agaricomycetes; order Agaricales; family Agaricaceae; genus Leucocoprinus; species Leucocoprinus sp. KB1807203. The sequence goes on from JAHTMQ010000100.1 coordinate 651,209, forward strand.
GATACCCCAGTAGGAGGACACGGGGGAAGATGGAAGATGACGGAATTGGTCACTAGAAACTATTGGTGGCCAGGAGTAACAAAGGAGGTTGGAAAATATGTAGATGGATGCGATGCCTGTCAAAGATACAAGAATCGAAGTGAGGCACCGGCAGGCAAACTAATGCCTAACGCAATCCCAGAGAAGCCATGGAGTCACATCTCAGCAGACTTCATCACTAAGCTACCCCTAGCTCAGGGATATGACGCCATTCTAGTAGTGTGTGATCGTTTCAGCAAAATGGCGCACTTCATAGCAACAACAGAAAAGACGTCAGCAGAGGGACTTGCCAAACTATTTCGAGATCATGTATGGAAGCTGCATGGGCTTCCAGAAAGCATCATATCAGATAGAGGAGTACAGTTTGCAGCGGGAATGATGAAGGAGTTGAATAACTTGCTGGGGATTCAAACAAAACTTTCTACGGCCTATCACCCGCAAACCGATGGGCAGACGGAAAGGGTGAACCAGGAGTTAGAGCAGTATCTGAGGGTCTTTATTGACCATAGACAAGAACAGTGGCCGGATTGGCTAGGAACGGCAGAATTCACGTACAACAACAAGATTCACGCAACAACAAAAATATCGCCGTTCAAGGTAAACTACGGCCAAGACCCAAGGATGGGATTCGAGGGAAGAAGGAAGGGAAAATATGAAGTGGCAGGAAAGTTTGTAGAGAGAATGAGGAAGATCCAGGAGGAGGCAAAAGCAGCACTAGGGAAAGCACAGGAGGAAATGAAGAAGTTTGCAGATAGGAAACGAGGGAAGGGAGAGGAATACAGAGTAGGGGACTTAGTACTATTAAGTACAAAGGACTTGAAATGGCAGATGAAGGGGAGAAGATCGGAAAAACTGACGGAACGTTTTGTGGGCCCTTATAAAGTCAAAGGGATCGTCTCTAGCAATGCAATAGAATTAGAATTACCTAAATCTATTAAAATACACCCTGTAGTTAACGTAAGTAGAGTACGACTTTACAAACCACAGGTAGAGGGACAGAAGAAGACACCACTGAAACCGGTCATCATCGAGGGGGAGGAAGAGTTCGAAGTGGAAAAAATCTTGAACAAAAGAATGGTCGGGGAAAAGATAAGTTCTTAGTACGGTGGAAGGGATATATGGTGGAAGAAGATACATGGGAGAATAGGGAGAATCTAGGAAACGCGAAAGAGCTGGTAGAAGAGTTTGAGAGGGAGTACGGGGAAGAGGCAGAAGAACTTAGGTGACAGGAGCTGGAAGAAGAAGAGAAGGAATTTTGCCAGGAATTACCAAGGGAATTTATGGCCAAACTACTATATGGATGGGGGAGAAAAAGATATGAAAAGGAAAGAGAGAGGAGATGGGACAAGAATTGGAATCGATGGAAAAAATTCCTCGGGACGAGGAATCTTGAAGGGGGGGCTATGTTATGAGAGCCCTAAGAAGGAACGAGTTTCCCATGCGTTCAAACACTTAGTCACAAATATCAAGTCGTACAATGCAGACAAGATATAAATAGCATGGGAACTTAAGTAATCATATCACGTGACAAGGTCATGTGATTGTAGAACATTCTAGAAGGACATATGATCGTGGACTAGTAGTGTACAGCCACTTGTAAAAGTAGTATAAGTAGGTAGTCCAATCCAACGGAGAACTCCATCGAGTTCTTCCTAAACACTCACCTCGAGTGGTCCTTGAGTTGTCAAGACTTAGTGATAACACTTTTCCTGTTTGGGGCTCTCATAACACTCTATTTCTGCCCTTAGTTTGGCCAGGGCATGCTGTTGGTTGAGCATACTGCCCATAAGAGAGTTATTTTGTTCCAGAGACATGGTACTACATCTCTGGAGAAGTCAAAATAAGAGTGATCTTACTAATGTTACGTCTACTGGGGCACAAGATCTTCACCCAGCTAGACACCTACTACTCTACTTACTACTGCCCTAATGCTATAGTTATACTATCACCCCAAGGAAAGGATCTCTAACCTAAATGCCTTCTTAAGGATGTAGTGTTAATCTCCTGCATAGACAGATGACAATGCACCTGTAGTACAAAGTTTATAGTATGAAAAGAGTACAAGTAATTATCCAGCCCACTCAATTGTAAGGTCAGGTCTTAGTAGTGATACCCAAGCTTGGTACCATACCTCTACCTGCAGTCCCTAACTGACTGCAAAGTTCCCTTAAGCCTAGGGCCCGGCTATGTCATAGTGGTCCCAAGTTGTGTCACTCAGGTACTAAGGAAGATAAGAGAGTAAAGGTGGCAAGGCTCTGTGATAAGCAGTGCTGATAAGGGAATCGAGTTCTGGTGTAAAGACTTAGACTGAGGTATCTTAGAACTACTCCTAGTCCAAATTGACAAGAAGAACTTGATGGAGTTCTCATTTGATTATGGTACACTACTTATACACTTCCTATGTTTACTTCTATTTATAAACTCCTGTGCATCTCTTTTAGTTGTTTCATCTCGCACGTCCACCAATTTCCTAATTAAAAGAAAAATAAATAAATAAATAATGACTTAGCCATTTTTGGCTGTGTCATGACACTACCACAATCATGTATTTAAGGACTCTATGTCTGAGGATAAACCTCAGACTTAACAATATCTTTTGCTACTGTCTAAACTTTGCTTTTTTGAGCCTTTTGATTGTCAAATCATCAACTCACAAATCAGTAAGTGGCCATTTGTGATACCTAATTAGTATAACTAGAATGATCAGAATGACATACAGACAGAAGGGTAAGGGAATAGATAAATGGGTGATCTAAGATAAGATCTACTAGATAAGCATAAACCAGATACTTAGCTAAGCTCTGTCCTAGGATAACAGCTATTCTCTTATATATATTCTATAAAGGCCTATAAAAGCCTATGGATGTTTAACTCATATTGTACCCAAGATCTATGTCTAAATATAGAGAGGTTTTCCTTATCAATTAGCTTATTACCAATCTGCTGAGAGCATCAAATTCTAAATGATCCTTAGAATAGTTACTATTATTCTGGACTACTTATACATACATGTGGCTAATTTATTTACCACTGATATGGTGTACACAGCCCTATAGTTTATGATAATTAATAGTGATTAAATTCTCAGGAATATTGATATATTTAATAGCAAGCTACTAGAACATTAAATATATATTTAGAATTTTCTCAACAGCAATGATCTTATTTCAACATAGCAAATTGTTATGATTACACCTTCTACATGCTTTACCCTTTGTGTATCAGTGACTGACTCAAGAACCTTAAGTTAGGGGTTAACTCAAGGTAGTACTTCAGGGTTAGAAGAGAACTTGATGGAGTTCTCACTCAATTGCAGTCTACTATATATATAAGTACACTATTTGTCCTTATTTAAACTACAAGCTGTCCATCAGCTACTGGTTTGACTCCAGTCCATATCTGTTCTATTTATAGCTTCTTGTCATAGTCAAGGTGACTCATGATATTGTGCACCTTGTGTATACCTTATGTTTTTCTTATGTTCTTGGATGTACTTCTCTTCTTTGGGGATATTAATTATACCATGTATGATTAAACCACAAGGGATGTCCACTTCTTATGTTCTCTTCTTTGTGGTCCTCTTTAAACTTCTATTTTCTTCTGTACCTGAAAATCTATATAGAAGTAGTACTATACCATGTATGTCTTACATTCTGAAACCTATTGTGTTTTCCCTATATTACTTCCTCTCTACCTAAGCATTATCCTTGGAAGCTCTAGCAACAATCTAGAAGTTGTAACCTGGGTTGCAGCCAAGAGGATTAGGTTGTAACACAGATGTTCTTTGAGAACTCCCCATACAAGGGGATCAATTTTCTGGACACCTATGATGACAATGATCATATCATCCTCCCAGCATACACAAAAGGAGGAAGATGGCTCAATACTATCAGCATCTCAAACTCATTGTGTGCAAGAGCCACTAGTCTCATTACCAATCATGTTCCTTTAGGTGAATATAGAGCAAGGTTCTTCCCAGATAAAACTAATTCCTGTGCATGCAACAACAACCAACTTGAAACACAACATCATGTGCTATGTGAATGCCCACTCTACAGAGGATACAACTATGTTGGCTACATCTGAAGTAAGATAGTTGATTTCCTTCAAACCAACCCTTGTGCATTCTGTTTTCTAGATAGCATAGAGTGACTTGTAGACATCACTAACTAAGCACATCCCCCAAACCTTTCCCACCCATAATCTTCACTCTGCTCTTTATGTATTTAAGTAGCTTATTTAAGTAGCTTATTTAAGTAGACATGTCTACCACGGACTGCGTTTGAGCACTGTGTAATAAATTGTTGACCCCCCAAAAAAATCGACATTTACTCATGCTCTCTTTTGTGTTTCATTCCATAACTTATTCTATGTGCTCTTTCAGTAACCCTTGATGCAGCTTATATTGTCTTTGTATTTTCAGTAGCAGATAAAGGGACATTAGACGGTGAAGCACCGGATACCATGTTGACGTGTGAACGACCTGATACCATGTTGACGTGTGAACGACCTGATACCATCCACTTGACATGCGTACTGTGCTTCTTCTCGTCCGGTGCTTCTTCTCGTCCGGAAATTTTTGTATCGTGCCTGACGAGACTTTTGTTATAAAGCCTATTGCATGGATTTAAAGGTGGGTACTCTGTCTCTGATGTCCAGTGAAAAATCACCCGCACAAATGGCACCATCCAGGGTCCATTGGTTCCGCAGCACCATTTTCCAGGTCATCGTTGTAGGAGGCGTCTTCTTCTGTGTATGTATCTTTATACCCTCTGGCCCTGGACCTACAATTTCTTCTCAGGCCCCTGGCATGTACAATGCCCTCAATGCTCTGGGGGCTGGTGGACTGGCCACACCCTTTTTTTTCAATGCAGCTGCAGCTGCCGGGTATGGTGAGTATTTTGTCCAATTGCCCTGCAAAAAAGAATATCCTAAACTGTTCTAGTTACAATGGCTATCCTTTGTGTAATTGGGGGCGTTATCGTTAGTAAGATTGGTGTCCGACGGGCACTGTTTGTGTGTAATTACACCTTCTGAGTGTAGTGCTCTCACAGACGAAATCGGCTAGATATCTAGCACGGGTGATCTCGTGTGAGTAACTTCCCATAATCTAATTCCTGAGATAAACTGGCGCCTACCAGATATGCCGGCGGTCCCTACCTTAACTCTGAAAATGGAACACAATGGTTCCTTCTCTTTGGGTCTATCTTATCCGGGATGACAACTGGCCTGATGTATGCCGTCGAAGGACCAATCATCACTGGTGAGACCTCTAATACTTTGTATATATCGTTGAGCACCATGCCACCCAGCATATCCTGAACCCGATCGCCGGGGACGCATGTTAGGCCTATGGGTGCTCATGCGCTCTGCCGCACCTGTCATTGGCGGGGCAATTATCTTCGGCCTGAATGCCAAATTGGACTCGGCTGGTAGTGTCTCCCTTCACACATACGTCGTCATTATTGGTATCATGTGTGCCGGGCCATTCATTTCACTCCTTATCTCCAATCCCGACCAAGTGCAAAGGCGAGACGGCGTCAAGATTTATCTCAGAAAGCAGGGTTGGGGTCAAACAATACGTCGATTCTTTAAGGTCCTCAGTTCGCAGAATGTGCGCTCTTTCTGCAAATCGTTCCAATAATCACAGCGCTCAAGTTAATGCCACAGATTCTCCTTCTCTGCCCTTTGTTCTTCACATCATGGTTCTACAGTTCTTACATCGGTGTGCATCAAACCCAGCTCCATTGACCGGCATCAATTTATTTTAAATAGGCACTCTCCAAACTCAATATTTCAACATTCGCACTCGTGGACTTTGCGGTCTCGTGACTCGATTTGGAGACATCGCAGGTGGCATTGCAATCGGATGCTTCCTTGATTATTCTAGTTTGTCTGTTAAAAGACGAGCATGATTAAGTTGGATCATTCTAATGGCTTTAAACCTTGGTCTCTGGGTCTGGGCTGCAACCGTCACTAAACTGCTTGAGAGTCACGGAGAACTACTTGAGCGTCACGGACCCCGCATTGATTGGACATCTGGATCTATTTTTGGCAAGGTATTCGCCCTGGCCGTTATGTTTGAGTTTACGGCATTCGCCACTCAGACCCTCTTATACTGGCTCATCAGTTGTAGTAAGTTCGACAATGACCCAGTTCACCAGTGAATTTTTTACACATTCCACAACCAGTGTCAAAGGACTTCCTTACTCTCTCTTACATGACTGGAGCATTTCGTGGTATGGAATGTGTTGGGCAAGCTGTTGCATTTGCCATCAAGTCTTCCAACACGTCAAACTGGCTATCCATTGGATTGAATATCGGTTTCAGTGAGTAATTTGTTAGCCTCGGGAATTATAGTTGATGAAGATACCGCACCCTCAGTTATCTTTTCATTGCCGTTTGCTTGGCTTGTCATTCGCAAGATAGGCGTGGATGAATTCGAAGAACTCAACTTTGATGACACTGACGAGAAGAGAAATGGGGATATAGAGGTCAAGGTCAAAGAAGATCACGAAGATGCTAGTATGACATGTCACTGATGTATTTACCATGGACACTGGAAGGAACCAACCGAGGAAGTTGTCAGATGTATACCTATGCTCCCTTTTCTTTTTGATTCTCCCTTAGGGTCATCATTTTACTCCCAAACAATTAAAAGATATTTCCTGCCGTAATGGTACGAGAGTTATGATTTGAGTAAGACAATACTAGTAGATCAAGCCTTGGCACATTGACCATTTATCCTTGACAAACCTAGGCTAAGAATAGGAACATATGGAGTGATCAAATTGATGCAAACGTCCTCTCCAGTGATTGACGTAGATATGAGTGATATGAGTGCCCTTTGGAGTGCCCTTGGATTGGAGCAGATCACACAAGGTGGTGCAGAATAAGACAGACCGACGATATATAACAGCAGGCAGCAGATGAAGATTTTGATCAGCCATGTCATCTAGCATTTTCTATTACGAGCCATTCTACGACTTCGAGCGTCTCATCGGCGATTCTCTGTCAAACCGCTTTGGGTTTGGGGGACACGAGTTGCAGAGGCGCGAGAAAGGTGAAGAAGGGACGACTGGAAAGGCACTTCGTCCCCGGTAAACAATTTTTCGTTTAATCAATCCTTTGTTGCTTATTTTGACTTGATAGCATGGATCTCCATGAGGACTCTGCTAAAAATTTGGTCACTGCTTCTTTTGAGCTTCCTGGTCTACAGAAGGAAGACATCAACATTGATGTGCATGATAGTCGCCTCAGTGTTTCTGGTGAAAGCAAGATGTCGAAGGACTTTGACGAGCACGGATGGGCGGTCTGCGAAAGACGATTTGGTAAATTTTCTCGCACATTGCAGTTGCCCCAGGGCATCAAAGTATGCCATCACTACAACTCTTTGATTTCTCTGACGTCATCATCATCTTTCGCAGGACAACCAGATCAAAGCAAATATGGACAATGGCATTCTCACTGTTACTTTCCCCAAGGCTGCTGAGGCTACTGCGCCCAAAAAGATCACTGTAAACTAAACCGTTATTAGTTCACAGTCAATTAAGTCCATGTGAAATATACGTTCAATGTATTCAATGATTGGTGCCGAAGGCTGACTAAACATATTCTGAAACATCCAAAAGAATTCAAACATCGATGCCAATCGTTCCAACTTCGTCTTCAGCTCGAATCAGGCTCAATGCTCCGTCATACGGAAGGTATCATTAGAACCGGTATGTGATTCTTAATCCAATGACACATGCACGCCCACCCATGTCTGTAAGGCCCGTGTACATTTTGCAATGTCTTCGTGCGCTTTGAATATCGAGAAGCTATCTTTCCCTTGACCTGGCCTCTCCACCAGTGCACATTTAATCTCCCCCCTCATAAGAATGTCGTCGCCTGCAATCACAACGCCAATGAGAAGAGCAATAATATCAAGACACGGGAGCCCTGTCTGACAAGCTTCATAGGTCATCTCAACTTCCAGACCCGGACAATTCTCGGTTGTCTTAGAATTCACACAAAACCGTTCCTTTCCTAGTAGCTCGTTTTCTGGTCATAAGCCAACACAGAGTATTCCATTTGATTGGCGTCAAAGCCCTCAGTATGTTTCTGACCTTGCCCTTCGTCAAGAACTCCAATGGCATGGAACTTGGAATCCCTGTTCACTAGGTTTACACTGGGATATAATTCATCCTCCATCTACGACTAAAGCAATCACTTCGCGGTATAACGTTGTTCCCGACTTCAAATCTCCTGCCTTACACAAGGCTGTCGAGCGTCTTGAACTGTGGTCCGATCATCCTGTTCTTGCTTGTTATATGCGTGAATTAAATTGGGGTTTCGTCTCGGTAGGGAGCAACCCGACTGTTTCGGAACTTATTCAATCAATATACAACTACCTCAGCACGCCTTTGACCCACGACGACCTGGGATACGTTCTATCCACTCCTCAGAACAGACATCTTTTGGAGAAAGCTCGTCAGTGCCGAATTAAAGAAGGGTATTATGCCATCAACGATGTTGAACGAAAGGGGCCGTTTAGAAGATCAGATGTTTTAGGGAATCATAGATGCTTCTACGGTATTCGTGCAACCACGATGGGCGATGGACAGGATGTTCTTTTTTTCAACTTCGGTCCTGGTCGTGTTCCCCACTATTGAGAAAGGCTCCAATTAATTGATGATTTTTCCTGATTACAGTTTAGTTCCCACTGGCAGGAAATCTTATCTGTTATCATTGATGCCAGCCACGTGCGTGTGTGACGTAAATTGTCCTTGAGATGTATTTGTTTTCGACTTCAACGTGCTCTATCGCTCATGACATTCAAGGATGAGGTACCTGAGCCTGAGTCGATTTCTGATGTCCCCCTGGTTCAGCACCACGAGGATGGCAAAACAGTGGAAGACGAAGCGCGAGTTCTTAACCAAGATGTAAAGCCATCTATGGGTGCCAGCACCTCCAAGAAGAGGAAAAAGAAAGTACCTAAAACACCACATGCACTTTCAGGAAAGTCTGAGATCCGAGAGGAACTCGTGAATGAACTTTTGGATAGAGTTGCAGCGGATGGTAGTTTCCCAGAGGAGAAACTGACTGTAGAAAATATCACAGAGGCATTGGTGCGGCTGAAGACCATGAACATAAGCTTCGTGCAAGGCAAAGTCGTGCACGGAGAGCCGAATAAGAAGGATATGGGTGGGCATAAGGTGATTTATCCGCTTCTGGCCTCCAAGTTAATGTAGTGACATCACTAGTTCTGGGGAACGCAACCTGTGCCTCAACCAGGTCTGTACGTCCCTTTGATCTGGTGCATTTGATGCTTAATAGCTTATGCACCATCTCACTGCTAGGCGAAGGACCTCCGATTGATGATGGGTACATCGAACCGTCAAAACCAATGGAAGAAATTCGTTCAGAGCCCTATTCGTTACTCAAGGACTTTGAATGGACCATCTTGGATATCAGTGAATCCAAACAGGTTTATATTTTTTTTTATTATATCAATTTTGTTTCATGACCATTTTATCTCAGTGCAAAGAGGTCTATGATCTGCTGTCGGCCAATTATGTGGAGGATGAAGGAGCAAGCTTCAGGTTTCAGTATAGCGCCGAATTCCTGCAGTGGTAAGCAAGATATATACTATCTTGTCCCCGTTAAACTTCTCACTTTCTGTTAATACAAGGGCTCTGATGCCTCCGGGATATCATAAGGAATGGCACATCGGTGTCCGCCTGGTAGCTACCAAGAAGTTGGTGGCATTCATCTCGGGTGTTCCTATGACTCTGAAGGTTCGCAAGAAGTACGTGAGACGTAGTGTCTGATTGTAAAGCAACCTGAAAGATTGTCATTAGTGTGATAAATGTAACCGAGATCAACTACCTCTGCATTCACAAACGGTTGCGTTCAAAACGTCTGGCCCCTTTATTAATCAAAGAAGTAACCCGTCAGACGCATTTGAAGGGCATCTTCCAAGCAATATATACTGCTGGTGTGGTTGTCCCAACGCCAGTATCTACTTGCCGGTGGGTTAATCGTTTGTTTAGCTTCAAGATTGACTTCAGTTTTCTGAGTAATCTCAATAGATATCATCATCGCTCTCTGAACGTTCCAAAGCTCGTTGACATCGGCTTCTGTCCTGTGCCTCGGAACTCTACACAAGCTCGCATGATCCGATTGAATATGGTACCTGACTCAGTGATGTTGGCAGGCATCCGAGAGATGGAAGACCGAGATGTGCTTCAAGTTGCTCATCTTTTCACAAGATACATTCAACGATTTGGCATGCATCCAATCTTTGATCTGGAAGAGATAAAACATCAGTTTTTGAGTGGGAGGGGAAAGGGCAGTGTTGGTGATGGTGGTCCTGGAAGACGAAAGGGCCAAGTAACGTGGGTATACGTTGTTGAAGTGATTTATATTCATTGAGATGTATTGCTGCATATTGATCACACACTTGTTGCAGGATCCTCAAACACATAGGATAACCGACTTTTTTTCCTTCTACTCTTTGCCCTCGACGGTCATTGGGAATCAGAAGTATCCAGTTCTTGAGGCAGCATATCTTTATTACTATGCTTGTGATGTTGCGCTCGAACCCAATGCAGAAAAAGACGGGCTCCTCAAAGATCGTCTGCATGCCTTGATCACCGATGCGCTCATAGTTGCCAATCGCGCTAAATTTGACGTATTCAACGCTCTGACATTGATGGACAATGTATCAATTTTACAGGACCTCAAGGTTCGTGTTAGTCTACTGTATCTGTCTCGTGCAGCCTCTGAACTTAGATGTGTAGTTTGGAATCGGGGATGGTTCTTTGAATTTCTATTTGTTCAATTGGAGGACAGTTCCATTGGCTGGGGTTGATGCCCAGGGAGACGTTCCGGCGGGCAAAGGAATTGGTGTTGTCATGCTATAAGACAGCCCTGTTCATAGATTTTCGAATACAACCATGGATTGAACAGTAATGATGCGTGCGTCTGGATTGAAGGGTCTGAGACAAACTAATTTACACTGCTATATGATTTATTCATCGTCACTGATCATGATCACGTCGTCATCGTCGTCAACGCCAAAGTCAGGGGTGAGGCTTCGCTCTCTCAAGGGCACTTTTCTGCTGCGGTCCAAAGGTCTTGGCATACCTGCACTACTAGATCCAAGAGTTCGACCTTCTGCACCCCAGATATGTGCACTTGGTATTTCTTTATGTTTTCCCTTGGATGACGAGGTTGGTAACATCCCGAGAGTCCGACCACTCAGTGTTTGGCCTGCACCACTGAACGTTTCAGGAGAGGACTAGAGCAAATTCAGCACAAGAGAATTACAATGAGTATGTAATTTAACCCACTTTCAAATCCAGCTCCGGTGAACCTGGAGTTGGCGAGGGCGGAACATATTCTTTCACTTTAAATCCAAAGAAAAGTTGGCCAAACGGAAGATTGAGTGCTGCAGGGACTTTGACCGCGGATTCCAGCATGTCATTGTTCACAATGCGATGCTTGCTAGGACAGCGTCAAGATCAGGGAAGACCTACCCCTAACAAGATGGATACGTACTCGGTTCGGATAATCTTACTCTCTTCAGAGACTTCCTCTATTTTCCTATGGCTAACACCCTTTCCTTTGGTCTTCCTACCATTCAATGTCTCACCCTTTCCCTTGAAGCTCTCCCAGTGATCTCCACCCTTGCTAACTACTGTTTGGGTCGAACTTGTTCCTGCAAATGCACTAGCCATAGAAGAGCCTGGCCGTGAGGAATCAGGAGAATGTGAATTGAGGTCAATATTTAGCTTAGAAGCCATAGTAGCTGGTGGAACGGCTTTGGGTCGTTCGGGCTCGACATACCCCACAGGTGGTGCAAAATCGACTTCAAGGTCTGTGTCCAGAATACTGATTCCCTCTCCACCAGGTTTCGTTTCCATTACAAGGAGTCCGAAGACAATGGAGTTATAGACAATTTCGATGATATCGCCCTGAGTTAATGCAGAAAAATTACGGAGAGCTTGTTCGAGCCTGTTACGGTATAAGTCAAGTATTTTGAGGAGAGGAAGTTATGGTATTGTAGGCTCACACGGCTTTAGGATCTGAAATCTCCAGAAAATGTACACTCTGTGCTTGTAACTTGACGAATTTACCTTTGGTCAGCTCGGTCCCGGTTATACGAATGGGATCTCCTTCGTTCAATCGAAGAGTCGTCATCATCCAATAAGGCAGGTGCACACAACCCTCTTCTGCAATGAATTCAAGCACACCAGCATGTGTGGAGGCTGCCGGATTAGCAGGATTTCGTAATTGGAATGTCCAAGGACCTTCTATCTCCAAGTTGGTAAGACTAGCCAATGCAGATGGCGGCATGATGACTATATAACCAATCAGAGAGATCCAAAGTAGTAAGGAGTCTTGACGTACCCTTTCCACCATAAGAAACGTTGTCTCTTTGACGGCCTGACAGCATGGCAACACTGTATGCCTTAATGTATTCATCATAGGATCTCGGACTTCTACTAGTTCTTCCAGGTCCAAAAGCACCCGGAAAACCACTAGTCGGGAGTCAATGGCCATTTAGGGGAGTGAAATAGAAGCTGATACCCAGCGAGTTGAGCAAATAATCCATTTGGGCCTGTTCCACCGAACTGTATATTATATCAGCGTGCATGGTGGTTGTGCTCGGAGATGACGCACAAAATCCATGTTCATGATGAAAGACAAGTCAAGCAAATAATCAAAATGGATTCTAACACAATTGGGAAACGCGCAATCCAAGTCACAGATGTGACGTATCATTGCTTTTATTGGCAACGCGTCTGTTCTAATCTTCTCTCACTTTTCCACTATGGCCTCAAAAACGTCTACGCATGCTCAACAGGGCGTTGCCAGACACAGCTTAGGTGCAAATGCAGCCTTTAAAGACAAGGTAAAATTCAAACATCGGTTGAGATGATTAATTCTTGACTCGTGCTGCAGGGTAAACCAATGGAACTACGACTATCAAATATGGTCGCAGCAAAAGGTGAGTTCTTCATTACGTGGGATTGCATTGCAAGGTTAGATGAACTTTATAAAGCTATCAGTGATGCTGTTCGGACATCATTGGGTCCTCGGGGAATGGATAAGATGGTATGGTTTAGTGATACCAATCCTTCCCTCATGCAAGTTGATTAAACAAGTGGGTGTAGATCCAAACGTCCAAAGGAGAGACAATTATAACGAATGATGGTGCTACTATCTTGAAAAGCATCCAGGCTCTTCATCCTGCGGCAAAGATGGCATGCCTCATTCTTTTCCACTCATCTCATCTCTCTTACATCGTTACAGCTTGTAGATCTTTCCGCTGCTCAAGACATCGAAGCAGGCGACGGTACAACCTCGGTCGTTGTCCTTGCTGGAAGCTTCCTCGGAGCCGCCGAAAAGATGCTGCAGAAAGGCATCCATCCCACTACCATCTCCGAAGCTTTCCTGAAAGCTTCTGCAAAAGCTGTCGAATATTTGACAGAGATTTCGACGCCTGTGGACTTGAATGATAAAGCGGCACTCTTGCGTGCAGCCAGTACCTCTCTGAACTCCAAGGTGTGAACTCAAGATTTTTCTGGCTCAGAATAATTATCATATGTTAGATCGTATCTCAATATTCCTCGACACTTGCTCCTATCGCAGTATCTGCTGTTACTCGTCTTGTTACCCCGACATCATCTAACGTCGACCTCCGAGATATCCGAATTGTAAAGAAGGTCGGAGGAACCATTGAAGACACAGAGCTAGTGGACGGTGTCGTCTTGAACCAAAATGTTGTTGTGTCTGCTGGAGGCCCTACAAGGATGGAGAAAGCCAAAATTGCCATCATCCAGTTTCAACTAAGTGCACCCAAACCAGATGTGAGTACTTTCCCTCTCTCGATTCTCAACGTCTTACACCATCTCAGATGGACAACACAGTCGTGATAAATGACTATCGCCAGATGGATAAAGTAATCAAGGAAGGCCGTCAATACATTCTCAACCTCTGCAAACGCATCAAAAAGGCCAATTGCAACGTTCTCCTCATTCAAAAATCAATTCTTCGCGATGCGGTTGATGACGTCTCCCTGAATTTTCTCAAACGCCTCAGCATCCTTGTGGTGAAAGACGTTGAACGTGACGAAATTGATTTCTTGTCGAAGAGCTTCGGCTGCAGACCTATTGCTGATATTGAAGGATTTACAGAAGACAAGCTTGGATACGCCGATCTAGTCGAGGAGACAAGTGAATCGGGTGTAAAGGTTGTCAAAATTACGGGTATCAAGAACAGGGGGAGAACCGTCAGTGTCCTTGCAATGGGTACTAATAATCTTGTTGTGGAAGAATGTGAGCGCAGTTTGCATGATGCCCTTTGTGTCGTTCGTTGCCTTGTGAAGAAGCGGTCAGTCCATAAAAGTGCTGGCTTCTTTATTTACCTAACTTGCTTGATTAGTGCTCTTATTGGAGGCGGTGGTGCACCTGAAATTCATGTGTCTCGGTTGCTTTCGCAGTATGCTCAGACCCTAAAGGGAATGGAGGCCTACTGCATCCAGGCCTATGCAGAAGCTCTTGAAGTTATCCCCACTACATTGGCCGAAAATGCCGGCCTAAATCCTATCGCCATCGTGACAGAGCTTCGAAACCGCCATGCTCTTGGGGAACGCAATGCGGGGATCAACGTCCGCAAAGTCGGTGGCTTATTTTTTCGTATTGATCGTACATACTCATCTAGTCAATACAGGGATTGATTTCAGATATTCTGGAAGAAGATGTAGTACAGCCGCTTCTCGTCTTGACAAGTGCTTTTGAGCTTGCGATTGAGACCGTTTGCCTGTTACTGAAGATCGATGACTATGTACAATCGAGATAAATGGTATGTTTTACGAGCACTAGAATGGAGTCATAGTTTAGATGCATAGCTCAGTGGTCAAGAAAAAAGAATCGTTTTTATCTTCACATTGGATGACTTATGGGCAAACTGGAAAAGTCTGAGTACCCAGATTGTCCCAGAATGCTTCATGCCAAGATGCTGGACCTGGATTTTGAATTTAGAGCTCCCCCAGACCCAGACTTTTCTAGATACCATGATCTGGCAAATTGCCAGAATTTCTATACTTTATTTTGTCTTGACGGCGTCCAGTGACAAATATATTTCGCTGACAATTATGGAATGTCAAGTTTATTATTGATTACAAGTTGACTGTATACTGTTAAAGAAGTGTTGATTGCGCTTTAGGACATCGATGTATTTAGTTATCCTATCCCGCACGGAAAATGGTTGAAGATTGCATTCGAGTGGCAGAGAAGGAACGCAAAACTTCTAATGTTGTTGAAGGGGACGATCCTAGAAATGATGCAACAAATTATATCCATGGTAGTGGTACCAGGTGGGTATTTTACATCCGAGTCGGTGGATAATTTGTTGAAGTTGCAACCGGTGGTTTAGTTATACCTAATTTTGGCCAACGGTCTTTCACCCCTGGTAGTCTGATTGGGATAAAATCTCCTGGTGGTCTCTTTAGTGCAGCTGACAATAAGCGATCTCGGATGGAAGTTTCCAAGCGGCAGCCAACAGATGGCGAATAACTTCGTCAGGACCCTTCGCTGAACCCTTCAGAGCTCATTCTATGGCATCCCACTCACCCGAAGCATGACAAGTGCATGATACCTATCCTCCAAGTCCTCTGCCTTCTGTTCTTCTGCTCCATCTGCAACCGGTCAGAGCAGGATCAACACCGAACCCAATGATGCCTCTTCTTCCTATTGTGATACCATCGTCGCCTTCAACTGTATGATAATATGATGCAAGTGGATGAGACTTGTCGTTTGAGGAGGGTGACTGGCGTTGTTCATTCTTCGGTGTCAAATTTCAACTAAAGCCATCTCGTCGTCAAAGAGGCCCCCAATGCAGTCAAAAAGGTCCCTACAACACGATGGTAGCTCTGGGACAACTCGGTTCATGCCAAACTTTGTTCTCAGACACGTTGGTCATATCAAACGTCCAAACATCCATGAGGTGCAACTCGGATGCATCTACGATTGACCCGAATTCCTTTATTGCTCCACGAAACGGATCTGCTACGCTGTTCAGGGACTTCCTCTTTTCATCCTGAAGACGAGACACGACTGTTTGCATGTTGCACAAACAGTTTGCTCTTCAAGCACGCAATTCTCGCCATCAATGCCAAAAATATCGCCGCTTGTACTTACTACAACAAGAACTACTTTAAGATTCATCACATAACCTTTCGTGGCTCATAGGGAAGAAAGATTGTGTCCAGCTTCATTTTATATATATATCAACATCTGTATATATAGTATGCGGTTAATCTGTAATGGAGAGGATAACCATATATGGTATAGCACTATCAGGAAAGTATCCATCTAACTCGATAACTCTGGAAGCCTTCCTGAGATACCCTGATATTTGAAACTCATGCTCGGCGCAGACCACTCCAAGAAAATCTGTGACCTCATATTTTCTGACTAAGGGAAGTCATCCAATTTATACTTGGCTAGCCAGTACTGAAAATTCTCCCAGATCTCCGACAATCACACTTCCCAAAAAAAGAGATTATGTGGCGTATTTAGCAGTGTCTGGAAGTAAACTACTGGAGCTTAAAGGTTTATTCTTCCAGCACTTCCCTTTAAGATATGTCAGCTTGGACACCACCTCTGATGAAGATGACTGCAGCCTGATGACAGCAGGTTCAATAAAGTTCCCTAGGCAGAAGAAAAAATAGTGTCGTGGTAGTACAGATTGCATCGGTATTAATTCTAAGTTAAAATGAATACCCCAGTAACAGGGAAAGTCAAGGGGTGGTTAAAGATGTAAACCCAACGATATGATCTTTGGGATGGCAACTGAGGACTAGCATAGCAGGGTGAACAGTGAGGTTGCCGAACTTGATTAGAGCAAATGGTCGAGTTATATCAACCATATTGAAGTGTGTTCGTGCGTTTCATCTACTTGTCCTCACGCGTCCGGTGCGGTGATGGTGGAAGGTTGTCGATGTAAAGAGCAGTCATGTCGAAGAGTGTCCAAAGAAGACCGTGCGTGGTAATGCTCCGCAGTGCACTAACGCCTAAGCCACGGTACAATCTTCCAATCCCCGCGAACAAAGGTCTGGGATTAGTTGGATCAGGACCTACAGGGATCAGAAGGGGATATATTGATATTTGAACGAAGTTCACTTACCACGTACTAATCTATGCAGAGTTTCGAGGGGACCTCGATACTTCTCACCAGCTAGAGCTCGCTGCTGAATTTTTGTTTTCACTCTACACAGAAAAAATCAATTCGAGATAAAAGCTGGGGAACATCACTCACACGTCCAAGGGATAGATGAGAGCCCAAGAAGTAACCTGACCGTAAATATAGTTGATAGGAACACTAAAAACAGAAAGAGCAACCATACACCTGAAATAGAACCACAGACAAAAGGAACCAGTGAAGGATGCACGGGGAACCATGAGGGCGTAGGTCCCTGTTCACCAGACCTACTTCGACCAAGCATATGACGCATTCCATCGTATTCCAAAAAATATAGCGCTGTGCCTGCTGTGTCACGTACTGTGAAACTCCAACATCAGCCGACTGTCATCAAACATAGGCAAGACATCAAACTCGGAAAGCGATGACGCACTGAAATGGAGCCTAAAGCCGGTGTACAGCCCACACAGTCCGTTCGTCCTAAAAATCTCCCGAACAGCTTCCACAGTGCCAGGTGGTCGGACGAGGGTGATACCCTTTGAATGGGCGATGCTATATTCTAGCTGTCGTCGGACCTGCATGAAACCAGACAGACATTCATTGACGGATACTTCGCTGACAGTGAAAAATGAGAATAACCTTCACGAGCTCAAATGCTAAGATTAAGCAGGGTCAGAGCAGGCTTAAGAGCAGTAAATAACACTGAGACTTACGGGCACTTCCGAACGAAATTAGTGAACCAGACATGGCGCCACTGATACCACCGGTCAGACCCGCATCTACAATGTGAGGTCGACAGAAGTAGTTGTGTTCTGCACAATATTCCTTTGTCCGTGAGTAGATTGTAAAACTAGAAGCACCTGGTAATCAGCGTTCATAGCTGCTCTAACGGGTGTTGCTGCCGATAGGGGACACTCACGGACGAATGAGATGGTCATCAGGGGTATCCAAAGGCCTCGATAGAAACCCACGATACCCTCCTCTTTATACACTAGAGCCGCGAGCCGTGGAATAGTTATCGAGCCTTTCGTCGTTTGTAGCCTAGACTTGATAGAATCCAGCTACATAACAGCCCAGAGAGAAATCAGAACACAGCATCGTATTCATCTTCAGACAAGGATCGTGAGGAAAGTAAATACATACCGGGTACCCTGCAAACGTTGATATGTAACTGGCCGAAAGCGCGCACACGACAGCCTTATTGCCTGTAGGAAAACACCATGTCTGAGGATGCTCCACCCCTCTGATACAACAAGCGTACGTCGTAAGGCATCATTGAACGCTGCAGGGCCATACAAAGGGTGATTTGGTGTCCTAGATACATAAACTATCAATGGGAACTCATGGCAAAACCGCCAGTACTTGGGTCGTGAACCAAAATTCGAGCACGGACCTATTTCCATCCATAGAGCGTCCTTACGAACTGGCCTAAACAGTCCAGCTTCGTACACCCGGACTAGGTGTTCAATAATTTGTTTACGATAGTCGATAGCCCGAAAGAGCGAACAAAAAGAAAAACGGACAGAGGAGCTGTAGAGAAGGAAGGAGTTAGCGCCCCGCGATACCACCTTTACCTTTTCTGGTATCCCCATAGTACTATCACCCCTCATTATGGTGCTTATACATGACGCTTGACAAGCCTGTGTACGTGTTTACATCAGAAACAATGATATTTTATCGGCTCTCCATACAATGAGAGATAGATAACTCGGTACTGATAGAAATCATCGATGCTAAAATCCGCCTAGCCGTTTCTTCGGTGGCTTCTTTTTTTGCCGCCCATCGTGAGGCCCCGGAAAATCCTGCGTACTTGATGTATATTGCTCAGGCTGTTGTGAATAGTCTTGCGATACCTGTAACATCCGTGGCTCGTCCCGTGGCTGGGTCCCTGCCGGCCGGCTAGAAGGTAATTCTATGTGGAACGTTGCAGACGGCTGTTGGGTAGGCTGACCGAAGCCTAGAGCCTGTGACGACATGATCGTTGGTGGCTGCTGCGAGCTCATGAACTGCAGCATGCTTGGCACCCTGGTCACTCCCTGCAACACAGAATATCCAGTGGACTGAGAGCCAGGACCATCTGTAGTACTGTATGGATCTCGGAAGACATAGTCCTTGGCTTTCGTACCCACTTCCCAGTCCTCCAATAGGAGTCGCACCCCCATCGGTAAAGACACCTTGCCTGTTGGAGCTTGTTGTATATCCGCTTCATGGTCTTTTTCATGACAGCTTTTCTTTCTTTGAGACACAGGTACTAGGTAGCCAAATTCCATCTCTGGAGGCTCTCCGATATCACTCTCACCCAGTGAAAGTGCCTCTGTCATCGTCTCCAAGTTGTGATCTACTTCACCTGGACGAATGAAAGGAGATGGAGAAAAAACATCTTTTGAAAGACTCAGGTCCACAGCTAGCTGTTCCCGCGCTTTGTTCTCTCTGCGTATGGACAAAGCGGTTCGATCATCCTGAATCAAATCGA
Source organism: Leucocoprinus sp. KB1807203 (assembly GCA_019327925.1). NCBI lineage: Eukaryota > Fungi > Basidiomycota > Agaricomycetes > Agaricales > Agaricaceae > Leucocoprinus > Leucocoprinus sp. KB1807203. The sequence continues at coordinate 670,914 of JAHTMQ010000100.1, forward strand.
AAGAATGAAAAGATTCCGCCAGATCTCGGGCTTCCAGGCTGAGGTCCAAAGATGGGTCTATTCGATTCTGAATATCAACGATATTGTAATGCCACGGAATGCCCTTTCGTATTTCCTCTGTCGGAAACTTGTTCTGGGCGATAGCTCGAAAACCACGAGCTGAATTCAGCGGGGTGCCCGTAGTGTAATCGGATCTAGAAGGTTCGCTGGCATCCTCGTTTGACCAAAAAACAACATCATAACTAGGTGAGATTTATAACTTGGTGCTCTAGAACATGGCCAAAAGCGAGTCTCACCTTGTCAACATGTGTCCAGAAGCACTGTCATTCATTTGCCAAAATGTAGTGAGTCGATCCATGATGTCATAAACTCTCTCTGCTTGTTCTTCCTCCGCCTTCTCCTGTTGTTCTTCATGCATTCGAAAAATACCTTGCTTGCTGTCAGAAGAGGAGAATATCAAATATTTTCCCGTCCTTACGATCATAGGCGGGGAATAGATCCGTTACGACTTTTCCTTGATCCCCAAAAATATCCATACTGGTCTTCATGTTTCCAACATCATCTGCAAGTTGCTTGACTGCATCTGATTCCTCAACACTCACAGACACAATGTTTTCAGCCTCTTCAGTACATGGTATATCGAGTTGAACGCAGTCCACACTGGCCCGTTCACCAGCTCTGAACACGCTCAAAGCACGAGATTCGTGTTTCAGGAATGTTAGTCCTGTCAATCGACAGTAGCTTGCATTAGGCATGACACTGTAAGGCAAGTCATTAACACGTATGAGTCCATCATCATGACGAGAGACATCATATACTGTCAACATTCCATTGCATTTTGAGCTGAGGAATGTGATGGCTACAGGAATGTAGTGAAGCCTGGGATCAGAACGGCCCGGACCGGAAGTATGATTGATAACTTACGAGGACCGTCAAGGAAGATGGTCGATGTTTGGAGCGTCCTGTCATATTGCCGATGATGCTTGTAACTTAGAAGAGGTTTCACAGGGTACCGTGAATCAAGCCAAATAATATGCGATGTAGAGCAGAGCCGGATGAGACCATCCTGAGCATAGTCTTCAGCTGAGGTCAAAAGATCCTGTATTTGTTCATTGTAGAGAGGAGATAACTCATTTGACTGGATTACGCGTCAAAGAAGGATCTTTCTGGTAGTAGGGTTATACCCACCCGAAAGTCAAGAAGGTTCATAGTCTTCCCTGATAGGACTGTACACTCTGTAGGCTTCTCTCCCCTCCCAATTCTCCAAAACGGGCTCACTGGAACTGCGTCAAGCCCGGAATGAAGTTGAACCCTTGGAAAATTAGTTCAAGAGCATAGTCAAATGAAAGAAATGAAAAGAACTGAATAGGCCTACATTGTCTTTTGGCCGCTAGCAAGATTACACCCATACACAGCGCCGTTATTGTTAGCCAGGAGAATCTCAAAAGGCGCAGCGTCGAAAGAGGAAACTCTAACGTCCGAAATGGGCACGCCTCCAACATCATGACTATTGAAATATGTGATATCCTGCACACCACCATCCTGTAAATCAAGTTTTAGTAGGGACGTTGCACCAAACGTCCGAATGCCGATTAGATTTTCTAGTGGATGTTTCAAAGGTAATCGCCAAAACGCATTGATTGGTCACAAACCTCTTGAAAGAGTATCATTGGTAGTCGAAGATGTAATTTGCCGGATAGGTGTGCTGAAAGTCCGCCTAGGAGTGACTGTTGGTCTGATCACTACCTTCCCATTAGCATCTTCCACGATAGGTGTCATATCTGAGTATCAATTAGCCTCAAAAAGCAAGAGGGTGAGAGGTGACTTGCTGAGTTCAGCACCGATTTCTCCCGTTGGAAATACCACATATTTTTCTCTGTTGTACCCAGTGATGATATCCAGTACATTTCCCTCCAAGGGGTCGAATTTCGTGAGCTCGGTAGCATCAAGTGCATCCTCCGTGATATGGCTCCAAATGACATTACTGGAAAAATCAGCCTCTGGAAATTTGGTGCGCAAGAAGTGTGCCTAGGAAACAATTACGAGCAGTTAAGGGCAATATTAACTTGGACGCACCCCTTGACCAGCCCGTTGATGGGTCGTAACCGTTGGCTTAGACGGTAGGGGAGACTTGGTGGCGGGAAACACATTCAATATATTGGTCGCTTGAAATCTGTGAGCTTCAGAAGGTTAATGATCACTGGTGTGAATATGAAGTAAATTCACCGCTTGGTTGCGATGAGACCAGCGATCCCCACTCAAGTCTACCGCCGTTTTGTATCAAGGTTGCAGCACCGATGACCCCATAATCAACAATTGTGGAGAAGCTTTTGTCGAATTTTTTGGATTTCGTTCTCGCTTTTGCTGAGGGATCTGGTGGACAATAATAGGATGGCCAGGTTTGCATTGAAAAAGGCACTTTCCCTTTCTGGATAGAACGTTTTCCATCACAAGTCAGTATGCTCAGACTCTGGGTTCATCGTCCATACCATCTTCAGGTTTGCGCAAGGTATATTCATTCTACAATCTCTGCTGCGGCCCCGAGTCCAAGCACAGACGCTTCCAAACCCGATGTTCCAAAATGGACTCCCAACTCAATGCGAACGGGCCTTATTGCACGGAAGCGTGGCATGACGTCTCTCTGGAATGACCAAGGCGTTAGAGTCCCTGTGACTGTGCTTCAGGTGTGTTATTTTCCCCTTGCTTTTCCGTGTTCTCAATCATCGAACATCTGTAGATTGAGAATTGCCAGGTGACAGCCAATATTCGTACTGTGCGACGCGACCATTCGGTATATCATGCTGTACAAGTTGCCGCCTCGGATAAACCAGAGCGAACAACAACACTCCAGATGCGAGGTCATTTCAAAAAAGCTGGAGTATCTCCAAAGAGGATTGTCAAAGAATTTCCTGTGACACCAGATGCTCTCGTGCCTGTCGGTAGGTCATCAATCACACAACCGGTCCTCACTGTCTCATGTACATAGGAACGACACTGTCTGTGATACATTTTGTCCCCGGCCAATATGTGGATGTGTCAGCCAATAGGTGTGCACAATCATCTGGTTCCAGCACTTATGTTGCTCATTCCCCCAAAGTATCGGGAAGGGCTTCCAGGGTGGGATGAAGCGATGGGGCTTTCATGGTCTAGCGGCCAGTCATGGTGTATCTATATCCCACCGTTCTTCCGGTTCAACTGGTCAACACCAGGTATGTTCTTTCCTCATGGTTTCATTTGACTACAATTTACAATAAAATTTCCAGGACCCGGGACGTGTTTTCCCTGGCAAAAGAATGGCTGGTCGCATGGGTGGTCAGCGCATTACGACACAAAATCTTGCTGTCATCCGCATCGACTCGAAGCTTGGCTTAATTTTTGTCAAGGGTGCCGTTCCAGGCGTTGACGATGCTCATGTACTTATTTGCGACGCCAAGAAAATCATGGCCCAAGGCAAGCACAATCAAATTAAAGGCCTCTATGAGAAAGTTCTACCAAAGGGCGTAGATGACCTTCCTTTCCCAGCTGGCACCGCTGAGCTCGCCGAAACTTTACCTGCCATTATTGAGGCACCCGCATACAGGACGAGCCCCTTCATTCCTCGAGAGTAGATTATCTTGATTTCAATATTGCTTCTTTTCAATCACTCTTGTTAGTTTGATAATTTAGATGCAGAAATGGACTGGGGACCAGTGAGATTCCGAGTGAACTGACTAGGAAACCACGACTCATGAAGGAATGCAATCCTCTGTGGTATGGAGTAGGCGATGCAACTAGATATCATATATCTAATGTAATTAATGGCACCTGACAACTACTGACAATTCACGTTCAACTGAACCAACACCATGTCCTCTGACCCATATCCCCAACAACATCATGTACTCGCAAAAGGGTGTGCATGACCGCATTCATACCCTGAGGTATTACCTCAACGGCTGACCTGCCTCATGCACTCATCTCATTTTCAGAGGGGAACAATTCCGCCACCTTGAAAACTTACGGGGCTCTCGATCGCACTTGTCTTCTAATGACATCCATAACATTCATGCAATACCACCCCTGCCCCTCCGTTTAATTTACCTAGCCGATCTCGCACACCACGAGTCTGAGTCACATTCAATTCAGCTCAAATCAAACACAGGAGAGCCGATGTCTGATGGCGTGTCTTGTCGATCACCTGCAGGTCCCCTCCCACCTAAAAGCTGGAAATTAAACTCGAGAAAAGACACATGGGAGACTGCAATTTGGAGAGACGAAGCTTTATCACTAGTCTTAAGTCCCCGAGTTGACCTACCTCTCGTTGCATCATTTACCTCGGACTCTACTTTGCCTTTCACACCTCGGAATCCGAAACTCGAAGTGTTCATGCTGCGAATCCCTTCCCTGTCTCTCTTGTGCTTCCAAATACTCCTCGATACATGCACTATCTCCGAATTCCAGGATGGGATCGTGCCTCATATACCTACTCATCTCCGGAAAGATCTCATACGATTCTCGGCCGTCCATTCTCCCTTGAGTATTGCTCATCTGTATGCACTTTGGGGGTCAGAGGGACATGCGGATGGTGAGGTAATCGTTGTCGGTCCCAGTGTTACACTTAGAGAAGATTATTTCATTCGATCGCACTCTGAAAGTAATGGCGTGATTACAGGAGAAGATCCCCACGCAGATTGGGAATGGGACATGGAAGAAGCAGACATGAACCCGCCCCTGCATTCACTCGTCTTCCTTAATACGTCCATCTCTTCATCAACTCTCTTCAGTCTCCCGCCAACACTCACACATCTTGCACTCATAAATATGTCGATGCCGGTTCCATTGGATCGGTTACCCCACATTGCCCCATTGATCATTATCCTGGACGTGTCGTACAACGCATGGCTGGGTGCCAACTCGGTTCCTGATGGTCAGGGAAGACTGAAGGGACCGCAACCATCTAGGGATACACCGATCATGGATTTGAGGCATGTAGACTGGCCCCGATGGAACCATCTAAAGGTTCTCGGATTCCGAGGGAATTATGTGGCAGAGAATTTTCTGAAAGGTGTAAATAAAGGAAGGTGGGATGAGATCACGATCGTTTTGTGATCATCTGCACTAGAACCGATTGCCTATTGTACTGATGTATCCTGGACTTCACTCAGGAAATGAAACCCTAATGTATTTTTAGTGCAGCACTTGATATTCCAATACAGTTGACAAATAAGATGTGTTGTATATTAATCTGACTTACACCCCTTGGGTAGTCTGTTAACCACCTTTTGGGAGGTATTGATGCCCTGAGCAAAAAATTGGGATGCAGGCAAATGGAGGAAGCAGGAGGGATGGCACGGTTTAGCCAAGCTGATGAGAGGGTATTTTTGGGTGTGTCAATCCGATTTTTTCTTCATTTTATTGTCCTCGGGGAATTTATGCTGGGCATTTCGTATCTACAGTGAAAAGGACCAGTTATTTCGGGACCTCCATGCCCTCATTTAATTTTTGATTCATTCTTGTGCTCGCCCTCCCTTAGTTTGGCATTGAGCCACTTTTTTGAATGACATCACCCCCCTTCACCGCTTCTCTGAGCTGTGAGGTACCGATTTGAGTCTACTTTCGGTCGGCCGGGTCCTGTGGGGTTCTTGTCTCCCTACAGGGCGGAGCTCGCTCTTACCACCATTGGGTGGTCGAAAGAAATCTCTTGAGCATGCAAATTTCATAAATGTTGATACCACAAAATCCATCCACTGCTCATGAGAGTGTGTATCGAAAATGTTCTCATAAGATACGGGGGTCACAGAAATTGAATTATTTCAAGGATAGATTTTCTGATCATTGTTTAGATCATTGACATGATAACCGTTTCACAATTCAGACCAATATGAAGAATGCAAACCGAAGTTGATCAGATAGCTATATACAACTGTTTTCTATCTATGGTCTACTGATCCGTGTATAGATTGTGATAGATTGCTTAGAGCTGTCCAGCTATAACATATCTAATAAATCGATGAAAGAATTCACAAGGTCTGAGAGCACTGGGAACCTTCGTCGACCGACCAGATGGGGTAATTAAGCCTGCGAGACATGATTAGACTGTCCTTAATCCAATTCCAATCAACGGTATGGGTTTGCACGCAATCTCGAGTATACTGCTCCTTTTCTCGAAGAATTAAAAGATTGTATTGCGAGAGCGGATTCGCAGCATGGCTGATGTCACGGACGGCTTCAACTCGTTTGGCCCCCATAGCTAGAATGATGCGAATTATAAAGCTCGCTTTATCGACATCCTAGATCCCAGGATCAGTAAGGACTAGAGGGATAGAGGAGTTGCCGTACTTTGCCTCTTGGTGTCATGTCGGGCCCAGCACAAAGAACTAACTGGCCTTCGAGAAGTCTTGACGCAACAGGATTCCCCATGATGTTGAATAAATGTTCTGGTCTTTCACCCCAACATAGATCGACTTGTTGAGATGGTAGGACAGACTCGAGGATAGTAGGTCGACCTTGTGGCAACAAATAGGGACGCCAATCGAGTTCTCTACTCTAGTATTGGGCGTGAATGCTTGTAGCTATAGTGAAGACCATCACACTTACTGCCTCAAGACAAGCATATAGCCACTTAACCGACAGACATGGTATCCCAAGAGCAAGTGCCATCAAGTACTTAGGCTTAAGGTTGTAATTATCGGCTATTAGAAACAAGCGCTGAAGTTCCTTGGGCTCTCCAATCCACTGTACACTGTCACGTTCAATGATCCAACGGTGAGTCGAGAACAAAATATCCATCTTCAGGTATTTGAATAAATCATCCACTACAACTCCGCCGCTGTCCCTCACAGCACGGAGAATATCAGAACGAGACTTCCCATCTTCTGTCCTGTCGTTTGTATTGCTACCAAGGCTGACAATCAAACCAGCCTTCTGCAAGAACTTGTGCGATTGCCGTGGTCCTTTGGCATTGGTGCTAAGAGAATGCAAACTCGTGACCGATCGGGAGGGTGATGGAGTTGACTTGGCCTTGACATCAATGTCACGTACAGCCGCAACGACACTTCGAGGATCGACTAGACGATCTTGCCAGGTTGAGTTGATTACTTTTGTAGAAATACCAATGTCTTTGAATTCCAGCATGTCTGGTTCGCCTTCAATAGCGGCAGTATTGGACCAGTTGCTAACCTTGGTAACTTGAATATCTTTGTTTCCCTTCCCAAAGCGTACAAGATCCCCAACACGCAGATCATTTGTTCGCATGTGCTCCGTGCTGACAACTGCTTCGTGATCATCATCAAATTTGACCATGTAGGCACTGGCAGAAACATGTTCGTAGACAATTCCAGAATACCACAGCTTGTTCTGCTTCCAGAGAGCGAAGACTCGAGTGGCACCAGTTTTTGAGATAGTCGAGCCAGCAGACTTCAAGCGTTTGGCTGTCCGTGTCTGTGGCGTCGTTAAAACTTGATTCATGGACTGGCTCTTTGGTAGCCGACGGCGTTTACGTTTAAAGCTATGTCGAGCGGCCTCTGGTTCCATGTAATCCTCCTCTTCACTTGCGTTATCCTCTGCGACCCTCTCATTTTCATGAACGACTTCTATGTCAAGGTCTCGGCCGTCATCAACCTCAGCGATTGTGGAATGGGTACTTCGGCTAGACCTCGGGACAGATATCGCTCGAGACTCTTTTCCTTTTATATCCTTCTCCTGAGCTGCTGTCGCAGCCTTAGGCTTCCGGAAGCGGACCAGAGAATGATCTTGATCTGGAACAGAAGAAGGCACGGCACTCTGGTGGGATGTGTCCCCAACGCCTGTGCTGGAATCCTGTTGACCTCTCTGCTGACGAGCAGATTGTCTGATCTCAGCGGTAGGGCGGGGCCTCTTCGCCTTTGTCTCGGACTAAGATGTAGTGAAGAGACGGCACCACAAAAGTAGATCTCACCTTTGACTTGAATGTGTATACATGGGTGGGCCCTGGACGTTTCTTTCGAACAGTGGTTACAGGGTGTCGTTTTCCTTTGTGGAGACGGGAGAATAGGGGTTCATCGTCATCGTCGTCGCTTATGGCCCAGTCAGAGGCATATTCACTTCCGACAGAATCTCTCCCTCCTTTTTCATTAGCTGGCCCTCCCTCTTCCTCCTCCTCCTCCTTTGCAGAAGCGGATTTTTTCGGCATAGCTAGGGCATCACTGCCCCTGTTAGTTTCACTATCATTGGGTAGCCTCTGAACGCCACCAGCTCGAATCTGAAAGCCCGCCCTATCCAATCTTGATACCGGATTTTCCAGCACCGGGGATCGTACCTGCTCTTGCATAGGTTCCGAATCTGGTACAATCTCCATGGTATCTACAGAAGGGTTTTGGTGAGGTACAGGCTTCTTTGGAGAAGGTTTACGCGAAGGGATTTGAACAGGTGTCACTCCAAAATTAGATGGAACCTGTAGCTCTGAAAATATGGAAGGTCGTATTTCAGCACAATTCACGGTCTTTTCTAAGCCCCCTCCAGAGAGTTGTCGCGAGACTAATGATTCTGGTGAGGTCTGAGAAGGCCGAAGGAGGTGCTGGTATCTGCCCCGTTTGCTTGGATCCATGTGATTTAACAAACTTCGCGGGCCAGTGTGAGTATAGGTGGAAGAGTTGGTCTGTGGAGTTATGTTTGGAGTTTCTGGAACAAGAGGTTCCCCATGAGTTAGAGTCTGGGTTGCAAACTGAGTCCCTTGGGACGCATCCTCATGCGCAGGCAGCGAGTGTTCGGGACGCGTACCAGAATATAGGCCTTCAACCTCTGCAACTTCTTCTTGGCCATCAAAGCCTTGAGAATATTGAGAGCCTTTGCCGGATTCACTGTCAAGTACCATGCGGCTGGAATTTCGACTTCTTTTAAGGCTATCCTCGTCTTGAGGGGATTTCCAAAGATTCTCATCCTTAGAATAATCTGAGCCTTCCGACTGGGAAGGCGTAGATGGGACCAAGACGATAGGCGGGGGCTCATCTCTTTCATCACGAATTAATGTCCGGGGGAAACTGGTAGTCTCTACGGACTGTGCTCGAAGGCTAGATTCAATCAGGAGGTCATCATCATCGCTACGAGCAAGATCGACCAAAGGTGTTGTGAATTTCTTGGAAGTGACAAGGTATTGTTCCTCCTTAAGTTGGGTGTCACCTCGAGCAAAAGAATCTTCTGAAAGAGTAGGAGAACAGGAGCGGTCGACTCTTTGATGGGAAGGCTGAGGAGGTATAAGTTTTTCTTTAGAAGTTATTGAGTGAGGAGTCTGCTGTCGAGGTATCGGGTTTTTTATGGGAGACAGGAGGGTCACAGCCGGTAATTGTGACTTTTTGAAGGAGATGGTGCGGAATGAATGACATCAGCAACCTCGTATCAGATTATGAAAGGATTATAAAAGGTTAGCACCTTTGAGGCATGCCCTTGGCCCCCTGCTCGTTCATCTATGGTCACATTGTCCTTGATAGAGAGCCCATGTGGCGAATAGGGCCGGAGGTTGGCAGATGACATATCCTGATTTGTATCTTTGCCTGGTTTCTCACTCACTGTTGCGAATTTTTCTTTTTGTGAACCTACGGTTTTCACAGTAAATCCACTATCACCTTCGTTCTCATCATCAAGTTGTGTGTCTGTCTGAGTTTCAGCTAGACCGTGAAAGTGGTACTGGAATCCAGCGTTTACGCCGGAGTTTTTGGAAGAGGGGAAGGAGTCGATCGAGATAACACTATTGTGCACACTACTTGCATTTCCTCCTTGACGTTCTGAAGGCTCTGGTAATTTTTCAAGTGCTGCTTGTATCAATTGTGTTGCTTGAGACTCCTTCGCGTCCATATCACTGCAAATGACGCGTCCGAGATCAAGAAGCACCGTAGTAAAGACGCATCGTTCTTACCTTAAGCCACCATCAGATGCGTTCATTCGGCCAAGATACTTATGTGCACGTCACGTCGCGGATTTTCAGATCGCGTAGCGTGAAAATTTCGGGCTGAGCGTAAAAATGCGAGTTAGATTGCATCAGTTATTCGGTCGAACTGCTAAGTAAAACCGGTTACCTCAAGCTGTCACTTGGCTGACAATATAGACGCTCAGTAACGACTTGCAGCTATTTTACTCCGCAAGAGTAGCACGAATGACCGTGGATGAATAGTGTTCTTTGCGTCCCATCCTATTTTTTGTCCCAAATTCAGGAGCCTCAGTGGCACGTGCCATCACGTCGATCTTGACGAGAATGAAGTTCGCGAGCTGCTTTGTTTCAGACTTTTGTTTTCTTCGCTTGACTGCGGTCCTCGGGTGAATCAACACACTGAACTCGCGCTGGCCGCATCGCACGGCAATCTGGGTCTCGTCTTTAGTCTTTCCATGGGCGTCATCTCCTTGATAAGAAATGTGGATAATGATGTTGCCTTCTTGTTCTCCTCGCCCGTCAATAGGTCTAACCTTCTGTGAATTAGCTTCTGCCGGTACTGAACTGGTAATTCCTTGTAGAAAATTTCTCCCTATATATGAACGAGCAATTATCTTCAAAACCTATGGTTGGCAGTTTGAAAATCAAAGGGAACCTTCGCATATAACCGTGGAATACACTGATCATCAAATCAATAAACCCAGTGACAGCGCCACTGGACTTGTTACTATAAGCACTCCTGGGCCCACTCCTCTGCGCACACATATGACCGTTTCCACGCCGGTAGATACTAGTGGTACAACATTACCTAGCCTATTACCTGCAACTGGTACAACCCTCATCTTACCACCTTCTTCTATGAGCTCGACTGTACAATATCCCACTACAAGCACAATTGTGCAACTTACAGATATAGGACCAACCTCCACCACTTCCAGTTACGATCTAGAGGGCTCGACAGCCTATGACTCGCCTCCTTCGAGTCCTACATCCATCCAGACAATCAGTAACAAGCCTAATGTTCAGCTCCACCTCCCTGTTTCAGCGATTGCCGTTATCTCTGCCACTGGTTTCTTTGTTGGAGTGATATTCTTTCTTTGGCTTTTCTGGCTTCGAACTCCACGAAGGCGCCGTATTCCGATTCCCTCCTTACCTAAGCTTGAAAACGGCGACATTGAGGAAAAGCATTCTAGTACAGAATCTCCACTCTTCGGCCCCAAAGAGCGGTTTTCGCAACGCACCGAACTTCATCCTCAGTGGTCCTGGGTCACATACCCCCAGAATAAATCGACGTGCGAGGGTAAGTCTCAGGGAGCTAACAATCACAACCTGAGAACAGGATCCACCTCCGTGCTACGGCTTCCAGATGCAGCTATTACTTCTCACCGCAAGAGTTCTTCTATTTACACTACTAGTGGGCAATTCCAGTCTCTCAGTGCTCCCGTTGGCTCTCCACAGTTGGGTGCAGGGCATCCATCTCTCCAGCAAGTCCAAGCTGCCATCACCCGTGCCACAAATCGCATGTCGGCCATGTCATTCACGTGCGCGTCAAAGTATCCGGACGAGAACAGCAGGGATTCCAACACCGCCTTCACTGCCGATGGACACAATGTGATGAAACGCCGATCCAGGACTCCGAGAAAAAGTCGCAGTAACTCAATTTACGAGGATCGTCATAGAGGCTCTCGTTTGCCAACTGGCCTTGCATATGACGGTGCTGATGTGACTTCCCCGATACCTGCGACTGAATTTGCGGCACTGGACTCACCTAATTCGGACACTGGATATGGAATGGCCAATGCAGAAAGACGAACCCGTATACAAACACCGTATTACACGCCTGGTTCATATCCTCGCATCTCATCCGCCATGCCGGCGACTTATGGGGTTGCAACTCGAGTTAAACTTGGTGACGGGACCTCGATCAGAGACTTTACATCCTCCAAGTTTAAAACGGAAACCCAACGAGCGAAAGAAACACAAGCGCTCACGCGCGCACTCGGACTTTCGTCTCCTACAGTTCGAGAGTCAATTCCATCACCCCAACCGACACTAGGGCCTGACGACTCTCTGAGTGTGGTTGAGCTGAAACGCTCGTTGAAACGAAGAAGCAAACGTGAATCAACAGTTTTTGGCGGCGACAGCCGGTCTCATCAAGACGCAGACGGGCACCGACAGCATCATATTACGACGCCAGCAAGGAGTGTGGTCGCTGTCGCATCGGGAAGCTTGATGTCGGCTGAGGATATTAAGGCGCAGTCCTCTAGATTCATCAATAACACTGCCGGTACCGGGCTGAGATTCGTGAACAACAAGACAATGGGAATGAAATATGCTCCAGCGCCATTAAAGATGGAGAGTCGGGCTGGTGATAAACCTCCCCGTGTGCCCTCGCCTCCACCATTACCGTCGTTGGCACAGATGGCTTTAGAACAACACAACCCAGTTGCATACGCCGAGTATCGGAGTCCGACGTACAGCATCTACAATCTATATGATGACAATCAGAGAGGTGCTGTGTATACAGGAAGTAAGCGCTAGCCAAGGGAAGAGCGGCGTGGGGAAGGGGCGGTTTGGTACTATCTGTAACATTCTAAAAGACATATAATAAGAACGTTTGATGTTGTTCTGGGTGCTAAGGTGGGTTCGCATGGAGCGAACTGTGTGTCAGTATCTGTTGGAGTTGTTGGAGCAGTTGACTATGGCAGTATTGGCCGCCGCAGCAACATGATATCCAAGAAAGGAAGAATCCGATCAATTCTGTAAGGAGTGCAGCTACTTTGAATTTATTAAATCAGTTAAATCATTGTTCGTCGCTATCCTCTCTCCTACCATGGCCCATCCCTCCTCCCTTCCTCCTCTCCATACCCCTTTTATCCGAAGGCTCTCCAATGACCGCAGCGACGATGGTGACAGTGACCTCGGTCTTGCGAACAACCCCCCTATCATCCAGTCCGTTCCTTCGTTATGGGGGATTCCACTGAAATACATTTCGTATGTTTCTTTCTGACAGTCTGTGTTTGATTAACTCACAAGCACACGCAGATTGGTGACGCTGGCCGTTCAGAACTCAGCATTGACGCTCATAATGCATTACTCTCGCGTTTCGGCTTCTTCGTCGCGAATATACTCAGCAGCGACTGCTGTCCTCATGAACGAACTCTTCAAGGGACTTATCTCGCTTGTAATTGCATTCATACGGATGGACGTCGGTTCGATGTACGACCTGACGCAGGCGTCGTTTTCTGCTGGTGACAGAGGGGTAGTGGTTCGACTACGAAAATTATGGAGGGAAATCTTCAGTCCAGATTGCTGGAAGCTCTCGATACCGGCTATACTCTATGGTGCGTTCTTATCTGCTGCTGCTCTAGCATAAGCTCATATTTGAGCCTCTAGTAATCCAAAATAATTTGCAGTACATCGCTGCGACCAACCTGGAGGCCGCGACGTTTCAGGTTACCTACCAGATGAAAATCCTCACCACGGCCGCATTCTCGGTCATACTCCTCCGCAAGAAGCTTTCGACTGTGCAATGGATATCGTTGCTATTTTTGGCCCTTGGTGTGGGCATCGTGCAAATCCAAGCTGGTGTCCATAACGGCGCAGCAGGAAGTTCTCATACCCCATCCATGAACGTGTTGAAGGGCTTTGTGGCTGTTGCAGCAGCCTGTTTCACCTCAGGCCTAGCCGGGGTCTATTTTGAAATGGTTTTGAAAAACTCCCAGGCTGATCTCTGGGTGCGAAATGTTCAGCTGTCCCTTTTCTCCCTCTTGCCTGCATTGGCTCCCATCATTGTCACATATGGTTCACAGATGGCGGATGGAATTGGAAGCTTCCTTCCACTACTGTTCCAAAATTTTGGGCCCTGGGCATGGGCAACCGTAGCCGTCCAAGTTCTTGGTGGACTGCTTACAGCAATGGTTATCAAATACTCCGACAATATTCTGAAGGGCTTCGCGACGAGCTTGAGTATAGTCATTTCGTTCCTGACGTCTGTTGCTCTATTCAATTTCCAGATGACGTCCACGTTCCTTCTGGGATCTGTTGTCGTCCTGGTCGCAACATGGTTGTACAATTCTCAACCTAAACGACTAACAGCTTTCTTCCCCATTTCTTTACCAAAAGAACCTCTTCCCTTGGCGTTGACATGGGTTGGAAGGAACGAAAAGCGGTATATGGAGTCGATGCGGTCACCCACCCCCGAAGCTTATCCTATACGTACACTTGGCGGCGTTACCGCAGTTTCGTCAACAACGTCTTTGTCATCGGTATCCTCCTCACTCGCGTGCCTTCCTTTCCCAGACTCAGAGAAGGCAAGGGTTGACTATACACGGTGATACATCATCAAAAAGCGGATGTCTGTTGGAGGCCTTTCTGAGATGAACCTTCCAAACTTCACGTATAATACATAATTTCCCTTATACCTGCTCTTATTATGAACCATTGAACGTCTATATTTTTTATTCTTTTTATTTCTAGAGACGAATACTGCCTTTTCTTGTTCAGGGCTGTGAACGCAAAACTTCACGTTTACCAACAGTTGTCATCGCCGTCATTGGTCATCTCCAGACTTTCTTCTAGATTGTGACGCAGCTTTTTCCGTGATTGTCCAGATTCGTCGACTTTTCGATTTTATCCGAACTTTTTCTTCTTTTCTTGGCATGAGACGTTTACAAAAGGGACTTTTGGCTACTCAACAGCAATAATAATTTCTAGTCATTTCACATGGGCAAGAAAAGGAGAGGCTTGTAGTAACACAATAGTGAAAGTAATGAAGTAAGAACAAATTGCATCGACTAAACGACAGTACAACTCGAATACAAATATGCTACCAACGGATATATATATAAGGAAGAAGCCATGCTGCTGGACTGGTCTTTGAACACATGACACATCTGGTTTTGTGGTCAGCCGCGTGCTTCTAAGCCGCGTTTGATAGCTAGACACCGAAAAGATAGGTTAAATTTCATTGTGATAAAGACGCTATACAACGTACTTTCACATGTATCTTTCGCATCTCCAAAGAGCATCTTGGTGCCAGGCATATAGAACATAGGATTTGGTACATCAGCTGACATTAAAAGTCATGAGTTTTAGTGTCACCAGCGATAAGTAATCTCTTACCGTAACCGCTGGCCAATCCACGCTTCATCACGATCACCTGCTTGCTCTTCCATGCGTGAAGCACAGGCATACCCTATGCCATGTCAGTCAATGTGATAGTAAAGTATTCATGTAACAGCTACTTACGGCAATAGCAGACCCAGGCTCTAGGGCAATGGGGTTGACTGTATCGTTAGCACCAATAACTAGTGTTACGTCAGTGTCTTTGAAATCGTCGTTGATCTCATCCATCTCGAGCACAACTTGGTACAATATTCAGTCAAGCAAAGAACAACGGAGGAGAACTCACTGTCATAGGGAACAGATGCCTCAGCGAGAAGTACATTACACTGCCCCGGCATACGCCCTGCCACTGGGTGAATAGCAAACTAAGGTTGGTATGTCCGTGATTAATATTTGAAGAAATATTTCTGGGAAGTATCAAGGCTTACCCGAACATTAACTCCTTTGGCCCTAAGCAAAGCAGTAATCTCAGAGATCGCATACTGTGCCTTCGCCACAGCCATCCCATACCCAACTACCTGCATATCAAGCATGAGGCTTCGAGTATGAGAGATCAATGTGGGATGAGCATAATTACCAAGATAACGCTATCAGCGTTAGCCAATGCCTCGACAGTGTCATCAACAGTGGTTTTGGTGATCGAACCTTCAATCTTGGTTTCGGTAGTGCCCACTGGTGCGCTGATTCCTCCAAAAAGCACGTTCGTGAGAGAACGATTCATTGCAACGCACTACACCACATAAATTAGGCACCGGAAAAGAAGAAGTTGAATGCTTCCTGACCATGATGTATGATAGAATTGAACCGCTGACGCCAATGAGGGATCCAATAGTCACCAGAAGCGGGTTATCTAACATAAAACCTTCAGCCACAAGCGCGAATCCGCTGTAAGTGTGTTTCGATAATCACTAGTAAGTTCTACTTGCAGATCCTCTACTCACGAATAGGCATTCAGAACGGTAATCACAACAGCTGGTAAATAGGTGTCATGTCTTGTGAAAATTCATTGCGAAGGTATTACACATACGCATATCAGCACCCCCAATTGCTGCAGTGGTTGTGAAGCCTTTGATGAAACTAAGAACCGTACTCGCTCCCAAGAAAGAAGCAGCCACCATTGGTGTTGAAGGAACCGTTGAGATGAAACCAGCCATTGTGGCAACATTTGCACCCAAAAGAGTTGAGTTCACAAGGTGTTTGCCAGGAAGTGCCAAAGGCCTGCTCGCCATCTTGGCGGCCAGCTTAAGATATGCCACGATCGAACCCGTGAAAGTGATACCACCTAGTCGCAATGACATCAATCGCACATGCGAACAATTAGCTCAACTTTCACACTCACCAATGACAACACCTAGATAAGCAGTGACCATATGCAGGGTAGAAAGATGGGAGACATCCTGTAGAACACTAGCGATGCTGGTCAGAACAGCTGACAAGCCGACAATGGAGTGCAGCATTGCGACGGTCTGTGGCAATTCCGTAGCAGTCACACGGCGACCAATGAGAGCACCTAGAAGACTTCCGATGGCAGCAACACCTGCAAACTGTCCGATGACTTCTATGGGAAAACCGACGGCAGACAAGGAGGCGAGGACACCAGATCCGACACCGAGGATACCGAGAATATTCCCTTGCCTAGCAGTGACCTGAGAAGCGAGGCCAGATAAAGAACCTGAACGATCATCAACATGATGTTCGAATGCTGTGCTATAGTATTCATACCGATGCAAAGGATACTACTCGTGAGGTAACCTGCCTGCACAAGCCCTGCCATCCCAGTACTCGCCGCAGTAAGGAAACCACCCGTGAAGATAACTGCAGGGACAGAGTAAAGCCAAGGATACTCCGGAGGGTCAGATGGACCTATGAACGAATAAGAAAAATGAAAGAGACATAACCACAAAGCTTACGTTTAAACATGTCGAGCATACGCTTAGTGATGATGAAACCACCTGAAACATTGATTGTGGCAAGTAAAACAGCTAGAGCACCAAGACTTTGGGGCACGGTGCCAGGGAAATAACCACCACCCATAACAAACATACCAGCAACACCAACCTAAAGACCTGTAAGTCTTTCTTGTTTAGAGAGGGATGTAAATCTCACCAGCCCAGAAATTGCATTGGTAACGGACATGAGAGGAGAGTGCAGAGCAGGAGTAACGCCCCAGATTACCCTGCCAAAAGTCTGAGAAAGTAGAAAGATACTGGATCAGAGGTTTGCCTACCTGTAACCAACTAGGCCTGCGAGACCAAAAGTAAAGAAGCTATCCATAAATGCAGTCCCAGTGGCCTTCCCCAAAGCGACAGCAGTACCCATTCCACCTGTGACAACAGCAACTTCTCGTGTTGCCTTTTGCCAGGGAGTGATAGCTACAGAAACCTTTTCGGTTGCCGCAGTCGGTGGTGGAGATGTGACTGGTGGGGGAAGTGGACGAGGCGCAGGAGGTAATACTTGACCTTGATGCACCACGATGGCGCCGCGAACAACCTCATCTTCAAGGTCGATAAAGTACCGACCATCACCTCCCATCGACAGCAAAAATTTGGTGATATTATTAGAATACAGTGATGAAGATTGTGTTGGTAGTCTGGAAGGCAAGTCTGTATAGCCTGCAAAAGACGGTTGAGAACTATACACAACAGATGCTCCGAAATGCTCCTACCGATGATTGTAACCCCATTATGTACTGTAATGTCACCGGGAACAGTGGCTTCGCAATTACCGCCTGCTTCAGCTGCCAAATCCACAACAACGGACCCTTGTTTCATTACGGCAAGCATATCATTAGTAATTAACTTTGGAGCTGGCTTTCCAGGGATGAGAGCCTGTGGTGAAATAAGAGCAGAAAGTGGTGATGAAGGTGATCAGACGAACAGTGGTGATTACGATGTCAACCTCCCGGCACTGTTCTTCGAACAAGGCCATTTCTGCAGCGATGAATTCCTTAGACATGACCTTCGCATATCCACCTACACCGCTACCATCTTCCTTGATATTGACTTCTAGGAATTCAGCACCGAGAGATTGAACTTGCTCGCGAGCAGCTGGACGTGTATCAAAGCCTCGGACGATGGCACCAAGACGTTTTGCCTATATCCTGATCGACACAAGAACTCCAAGAGAGATAGAAAGCGACACACAGTGGCTATTGCACTCAAACCAGCAACACCTGCACCGATAACCAAAACTTTTCCAGGAGGAATCTAAGTTTTATCGAGATGAAAATAGCAAGATATCATCTGGGAAATGTGTACCTTGCTGAAGAGAGTATTAGGGTGGAGAAATATATAAGTTTTTAAGCTCACCCAGCAGCAGTGACTTGACCGGTCAAGAATCTACCAAAATGATTGGAAGCTTCCAGGATAGCTTTATATCCTGCGATGTTGGCCATGGAACTGCATGATAACTAAGTTGATTACTTGCCATCCAGAAAGGCCTGGATACCTGCCTCAAAGCATCGAAAACTTGTGCACGTGAGATGCGGGGTATCATATCCATCTAGATAAATCAATCTATATGAAGAGCTAATCATGCAGTGGTAGCTGTAGCATACCGCGAAGACGTTGGCATTGCGTTGTGCAAGAGCATCCACAATTGCCTTATTTTGTGCCGGATAAAGGAACGATATTACAGAACTGCCCTCCCTAATACTTTCCATCTCCTGGCCTGTCAGCGGAGGTCGTACCTTCAACAAGATGTCTGATTGCTTGAATAACTCGTCCCTGGCCACGAGGGTGGCACCAGCCGCAGCATAATGTTCATCTAGGAATTGAGCGCCAAGACCAGCATTGTGCTCGACGAGGACCTTTGAAAAGCCTTTCTTGCGCAACAGGGCAGCATTTTGAGGAGTAATAGACACCCGTCGTTCATTCGGGAAGATCTCGCGAGGAACACCAACAATCAAGGATGTATAAGGAGTTCCCTGAGGCCCAGACCCAGGTATGTGTTTGACAGTCGTCTGAAAGCATCGGTGACCTGGAAGGAAATTAGGCGTTCGTGTGGTGGGTCAAGGGAAGCCACCGACCCAGTTTAGGCAATCTTGGGAAATTGGTCGATATATCGAAATGTGACACTCGGGCAGATATTTGGAATACATGATATGGCCCTCGAGCCATCCCGCGATTCCGCAAAAACCACAGTTTACAACAAGTGGTGACCTGGCAAGCAAACACTTGCTAGGCGTATGTCCTCTGATGGGATACTTCGGCTGTAGACCGGCTGTATCGAGCCGTTCGACAATGATGGAAGCATGAGTGTAGTGGTGTGAGAAATTGTGCTACTCACGTGCGAGGGAGAGACAGGGTTCTAAACCGTCGAGTACACTCACCGTAACTAGGCAGAGGTCTATGGTCCTTCAGGTGAACTGTGAATAAATCATGTCATGCTACAGATGTTCCTGGAACTACAAAGAACGCAGTCGGACCGACTGACTACAGCTTGATCTAGTGACTCTTCCCTTCAAGTGCCTATCACTGATCAACGGCACCTCATGGCCGCCATCTCGGCGTTTGAGACCCAAAGCTATCGATCAATCTCCGCTAGCCATCTTAACGGCAAAAAAGAAGGCTATTTCATTCTACACGATGAGGATAATCGGGGCAGTGCAACCATGCTGAATTCTAGGACATCAAATTCTGAGGCCGGTGAATCCTTACAAAAACGAATTGCAGATCTTTTGCAGGGCGACTCTTATTATCGAAAGAGACCAATGGTGAAAGGGCAAGCTGATTAGTTGATCTGGAGGATGGTTAAATACTCAGTCGAAACCTTGACAGGTGAACACGTTAGGACTTGGAAAGCAGTTGGAAGGTAGTCAATTTGTGGTAATCCATCGTTCTGGAAGTACTCTGACTGATGGAAGCTACTGCCGGAGGTTACTAATTGCCTCCTGCACGATGATCCATGCCTGACGATTTTCCATCGAGAACTCGACCAGAAGATGTGATAGCCGGGAAAATGAGACAAATAGATGCTGCTGACGAAAAGTACGCATTATGTAGAAATACATAGGTGTGTTAGACGTGCGGATGTGGTAACAACTGATATCACTTCTCAGTCCACAAGTTTGTCGCTGAGTTCTCGTTCAAGTTGAATCAAGTCGCGTGTGTGTGGATGCTCCCAGAGGTTTTGGGCAGCAGTGCAATCCATAGCTGGCAAGGGTTTGCGTGGAACTCCACCATATCCATGGAGGCGTTCAAGAAGATTCTTCGTCCCCGCAATCGAGGCTTTTGCAATGGTATAATCAGCCCGCGCTACTATTCCTTGTACTCTCTGAGCTTCCGGAAGTACGGATGGATCCTTTCTGGAAGCTTCAGATAAATGGTGGAGTTTCACGATTGAGCACTTGAGTACCAAAGTAGGTGAAGACGGATATCCCAGTATAAGACAGGACTCACAGGCGCAAGATTACCGAGTCCGGTGATGGCACCATGTGCATTCGCAAAAGTGGAAGTCGTCAGGAAGTCAGCGAATCCCCCCAGAACGAGGAAGGGAGCCTCGGTATTCCGACGAGGATAATTGATAGAAAAAGAGGGACGGGAAATTTCATCGGCAATACGCGTCAGTTTGCCAACGTTTCCACACCTATGGATGATGTTTCATGAACTGAAGCTATGAGCAGAGGAACAGACATACGTCAGCTTGACACCGCAGATATTCGGACATTCTTTAGCCAAATCAATAATCAAGTCCGAGTCAAGATCAATACCCCCACTTGCTCCGGGGTCTGAAGTGATTTAGTAATTCGTTTTCATTTGAAGCCCAAGTTCATCGACTCACAATTGTATATCATGACAGGGACAGGGCTCTTCTGGGAAATCTCACTCCAGTAGGATTTCAGGGCCTCCCGATGCGTTGCCAAGACACCGGCAAAATAGCCGCTTGCAATAACTAGAACATAGTCCGCACCTGCCGCCGCGGCATCCTTGGTCAACTCAATGGTTTCCCTTGTGCTACCTGCTCCTGTTCCCGCAATAATTGGGGTTTGCACCAGGCCCACATCATTCAAAGCTCTCCTAGCCGACTGAATGAGTGTGATTCTCTCAGCACGTGTGAGATGGGAAGCTTCTCCCATAGATCCAGCAATGACAGGAGCTACACCGGACGAGCCAAGCCGAGATACATGTGCTTCAAAAGTTTTTAAATCTGAAATGACAGATATTTAATCGTAGATATTCAATACTAATGCATTGGATCATGCCCACCTAAGTCCTCAGTATCTGGTAAGAAAAAAGTTGGAATAGGAGCGAATATGCCTGCCTTCAGAGGCCTAGACACAGGTAGATGACCATTCACGCCGTTTATAGCCATGCTTTGGAGTCAACGAAAGGATGACGAGCTGAGGAGTGGGGAGGTTGCGAGATGAGCCTATATATATACATATATTGATAAATGGTTGGCAATAGCACGGTCCGGGAGAGGCGGACCGGATGACGATGCTCGGACCGTTTCTCCGGAAGACACGGAGGCAGACATGGGATCTAATCCACATGTCACATGCAGGCCGGTGGTAGTGAAAACCTCGAAGCTATTTTTTGGTTCAAAAATTTGTAATGCAGCGCTCAATCGCAGCCCGCGGTGAAGTATTTTACGTGGTGCCTAAGGGAACCTAAGATCCCCTTCATTGGTGTATCTATTAAGGGAGGAGAGGTCCAATATAGAGAACTAAACAGTAATCTAAATAATGGCTACTCGCAACCAACAACCAAACCCACGACATTCAGGATATGACAATGATCAATCAATATACAAGCTCAAAATACTAGAGCTTGAAAGGGCACAGAGAGATGCCAACCTAAGTTATATTTACACCATTCATCTAATTGCCACCTGAAGCTGACCCTTAGACCATTGGAGGTATCATGACCGCATGCACGGCGCTAAGGACTCCCCTAGAACTGGCTCCCTTCGTAATCACGTCCTGATTCAACGGGTTGTAGGTAAGTGACGAAATGTCAAACTGGATGAAATATGCTCCTAATGAACGCATCTATACAGCAAGCTACTAGTGCGTGCCACGGGAATTTAACAATCTGCACGAACGCGAGGGATTACGATCCCGAGGATTCTCCTGAAATAAGATAGCAAGCTCACTGAAAAATGGGATCATTTACTAATGACCTCCAATCTATCTAGAACATTCCTTTCCCACTCGGTCCGTCCTTCTTCATCCGGTTCTTCTGAGGTGTCCAGTGCTTTGCGCAAGACATCCCAAGGCAAACATGAGATGTCTCCTTCTTCAGATGGCTCACCCATGACAAATTTGCCCTGTCGCGACCGAGTTAACGTTACAACGTGTCCCGCTGAATTCAAATGATGGGCTAGGTCGTGGACGATGCAGCGGACATACGTGCCACCGGAAACCGTCATCTTGAGAACAAATGCCGTGGGATTCTCCTTCGCATTAGGCACTTCCGCATTATCCTGGAGAGATATTTCCTCAACACTCTTCAAAGCATTTTCCATGGCTTTCTTCTCATCATGACTTAGCGATTCTTTGGGCCAACTGAAATCATGGTTTTGTCCCTTCCATTCAACAAGTTCCAGGGCGTGTACAGTTACTTGCCGTTTCTCGATCGGACGTGGAAGCGATATACCTTTCCGCGCATATTCGTGTAGAGGCTTTCCATCCATTTTCAGCGCTGAGAAACTGTCGAACAATATATCAGTCGGTTTCAGTTTACACAAAGCATGAATTTATCTCTCACATTGGCGGGGTCTGCAAAATCTCACCAGTGAACTTGGATAATGCAGACTCAACTTGCTCCCTTGTGACATGATGCCATGGAGCAAGACGCACACATTTCCCTTCGCTGTCATATGTATCCGTTTCGCATCCAAGTAGGCAAGTCACATGATATTCCTGCGTTCGTCTGTGAGTACAGAATATTGCCAAAGCTGAAGGTCGGAGACTTTAGTACAGCCTAAGAATTGGTTCAAATGTTTGGTTCCTTTTCCTACGCCGATGACTACGATTCAATGGGTTAGTTTCCGATTGAAAATTCGCATGTTCGAGCGTAAACACACCAAGTACACCGTCTGCGAGGGGATCCAGTGTCCCGCCTTGTCCTATCTTCACAGGATCGAATCTACTCCGTTTCTTGGAGTGTTTTTTTGAGTGATCCTGCTTCACAAGTTTATCTGGCTCGACAAACAAAGAAGATTTCGCGACGAGCTTCTTCACATCCCTCAAAACAGACATGCTTGTTGGCCCAGATGGCTTGAGGACTCCGAACAGCCCAGACAGAGGAAAAGAAAACTTGGGCATCACTTTCAGTCGCAGAATCTTGTGGGCGGGTGTCGAAGTTGAATGTAGCTTTCAGAGCACCGAGGTAATGCCGAGTGATAGGATCCCGGCAGTTGGCGGTGATTGCACCGGTGAATAAAATAGTTACCATGATCAATTAATTCTGTTTTCTAGGGTCCTACCGAGGGTTGGTTCGTAACTACCTTTGCTCCCACCTTTGGCTCAGATCAAGGGTAGACTACCCTTACCTCTTTCCTACCCCTGCCTTTACTAATACCTCTAGGGATATATTAAAGAGTAGAGTCAAGGTTTTAGCCACCCTTACCCCTACCCTTTCCAATACCCTGAAGGTATATCCTACCCTTGGTAGGCCCTAGTTCTAATATATAGTGTATTACTCGAAAATTCACACTGGACAAAGTTGATAGTAGTGGAAAAATAGTATTATACATGTTCAGATGGAGTGACTGCTTGAACATTTGTACCTGTGAGAACCACACCTGACAATGATAAGGTCAATATTCACATGAATATTTGTCAGAAGAGCTATCCACACAGTTCATCATCACAGTGAGAACTCATAATCCTCAGTTATTTTGTGTTCGAAACAAATACAATCACAATCCATCTTCACCTCTGCTGGTCCACAACCCGCCACAGATGCATCTCAGTGTCCACGTCTTTTCCCAGACCCTCCATCTTTCAGACAGGAACCCCGAGGACTGCAAATCAAGCAACACATTGGACGATCCACCACACCTTGAACAAGTCAGGTAAGGATCACTCGACAATACGATGCCTTTTGTTACGGCATCTTCGCACTGAGATTGATGTTTCTCAAGAACGCCCTGAATGCTGAGATTTACTCCTGTTCCTATGAGGTCCTCCGATTTGATGAATAATGTTGCCTTGTGTACTATGCCTGGCGTTTCAGCGATCTGTTTGACGATAGTAGAGAGGTAAGAGTAAAGTGCTGGAGTTGGTTGACAGGATGCCAGGGCAGTATGGCAGTCTCCTTCTGTTTGAATCGATATCTATTGATTTTCAGAGAAGAATGAGATATGCCAGTACGTACGCTGCAAGGCTTCCACACTTTGGACGCTGGAATCCAAAACAATTTCAAGTTGCTCTAAATCCAGTCCTGAGCATTCGATCATATCAATCAACACGTCTTTCGCGATCTGCGATTTCTCTATCTTGGCAGATGACGTTTTGAGGAACTGATAATATCTCCTGACATGTTTCAAAGCATTTATCAAGTTTTGCAGAGAAAAGGGATGCGCAAGGTGGAGTAAAGCTGGAGGGATTTCCCAGGCTTCTTCTAGAATGCGGATTGGAATGCTTCATAACCAAAGGACATGGTCAGCTTACCTGTAGCCGGGCCGAAAAGTTCATCCTGAGATTCTTGGACTGTCTCAATATGATCCGGAACGTCACAAAATAGGAGGCACTCTTTCATGACATTTTCAAGTAGGGTGACTATCCAGTTCGTTAGTCCTGTCAACTGCCATACAGCGTCTAATATTCATTATGTCAGTACATATACTCAAAATAAGAGCACAGCTTCACCGACCCAAGTCGTATGAGTCTCTTTCTGCACAGTTGTTGAAAACCATATTGCAGGCAACAACTGAACATAGATCGTGTGCTGTGCGCCATTTAGCTGTTAGTAGCTCTTTCAGCTGAGGGTCCTTGGTCCATTCTGCACGTTTCCTGGCCACAAATGCCTTAACCCGCGCACCAACATTCTGAAGGGTAACAAAATCCTCACCGATAGGTTTCTATAGCAACACCCAATATATCCAAGGTCATGCCATGCTTCAAACCATTATTATGAGTGTCCAGGGTGATCATTGTACCACTCAAAGTTGATACGACCTCATCCAATGATATTGATGACATAGACAAACAGTGGCATATATCTGAGGGACTCTTTCGGCCCAAAAGACATAGTACGAGTGGATAAATTAACGACGAGCCTCGATTGATAGAGGGCTTTGAATTTTTGAGATTGCCAAGGACGTATATCAGAACTCACCAGTCTGACTTTGGCGCAAGGGAAAAAATTGAATTCCTGTTATGGGTTGCAGTGAAGAGAGGGAGGTTGTATAAAACAGAATACCATTCGGCGAAGGAATTCCATGCAGAGGTACTGTGCAGTGTAAAAATTTCAGGAATGTGTTGATGAATCGAAGGCTTACAATTTTTTTCAGCGTTACTCAGAGGTACATGTATGACAGATGGCGCCCAGCCCTCTTTATCCTTGAGATCTGGTCTGTCAAAAGCAGACTTAATCAAGAGGATGTTGTGGGAAAGGGAAAGTATTACAAATTGAGCATCTGAAGCTTCCCTGCTGTAATCTTCTTCCGTTTCTGCCATGCTACACTACTCCATTGCCCAGAAGTGTCGAGCATTACCACAGGTAAAACATTTTCTTTAAGATGTGGAGGACATGAGACAATATAGGCCACAACGTTGGACGGAAAAGATCGCGTGGCTTCGAGCTGATATGCCTGAGCGTAGTAGATCAATGTCTGTCTCGGTCACCGAGGTACCGCTAGCTCACAAATGTATTTTTACCATTAGCTGAAGATCTGTGGCTCATGGAGTAGATGGTAAGCTGAGATTTAGGCGTAGTCGCATCTATAATGTTCACTGTCAACAAGTTGTGAAAGGAGTCAAAACCAAAAATCACGAACATCCTTCGAAATCTAGATAGCTGAAAATTAGGTATAATTTTCCCTTGTCGCCTATTATGGGACAACTCAGGAAATCAATTTTTACCAAGCTAGCGTCTGGTATTGGTATCGGAGTGAGAGGCTGCACAAAGATCACTTTGAACAAGAGGTCATTTCCAGAGTATAAGATAAATGATAGTAAAGAATTCACTCATCGAAGAAATGTCTGGGCGCAGGTAGACTTGAGTTATTTCTATTATACAGTCATCATTCCTTGAGTCCCATTCTTCTTTTTTGGGATCGACAGAAACGGTAAGGTCCATTGTGTCGAAGGGCGTATTGTGTGTCGCCTGTGATACAGTAGACTGACGTACACGAGCAGCCACAAAAAAAGGGTAATCAGCTGCAAAAATTTAATCAGTTCGTTGTTCATATTGTTGGTGCGTTCGCGAACCGTTGTAGCTGATACCAATCGTGGCGTCTAGACAAGACCTGACCAGGCCGGGTGGATCATCTTCCGATGGCGGTTGGTTATGCCGGAACATGATGTTTACACCAAGTGGGCATGTCAGTATCTGAATATTTTGTACGTAGTATTGATAATAGCAGACGTGAATACGGTAATCTTGAGTGACCAGAAGCAAGGTGGGGGTTGGGGTTGGGAGAATGAAACCCTTCGGAGGAAGACGAGTTGGTTTACCAGCACCATCTATGGTCCACTATCATTTGGTTAAAAGATATTATAGCGGAGGAATATGTGCACGGCTCACCTCCCGAGGAGCACCTAACCACTCCGTGGTTACAGGAGCTGTTCGAGGAGGAAACGGCCACCACTCCTGGACGGTCCAATTGTCTATCTGAAGGCCCCGCTTCCACAAGCATCCTGTTCCTTCGCCATTATATTTCGGAAAGTATGCAAAGAGCCAATCATCTGCAGGCGCTATGGATATTACAGTAGGAGGCTGGTACAATGTTTGGTTTGAAGCCACAGGTTTAGGGGAGGGAATAGTGAACTGTTTGGAGGAGGAAAAGTGCCGCGCAATCACAAATGGTTCAGATGGATGAGCCGAAAAGATGACTGAGGACTGGGACCACTGTAATGGTCTCCAGAAATTTAGACAACACTGGGATAGTCATAGACACGCCGGCTTACCTGTACGGACGTTCCATGAGAGGATAAAAGTCCCACCATTCTGAATGCCAGTGTGTTGATTCTTTCGCCTTTCCTTTGGATGGCGATGCACCATTGACTGCAGGTTTCATGACGGACAGAAATTACACTTACTTACACTTGGCTGCTTGGATCACGTGGACCTGAGTCTCTTACATTGAGAAAATTATTTCATATCTCTTGTAGCTCAGAATGATACAACATCAACACCTAGTAGTCAGTGGCATCGGTACAGATGTCATAATCCAGCGATTCAGCGATCGGACGCTCGTCCTTGTCACTCAGCTGGGAAAAGTCGGCCATCTGGTACTTTCCATTTTTCTGTACACCAGAGGTGGTGCTGACGAATCTCACAAAAGACACAGGCATCCATAGCCCCAACAACCGTCCTTCCACCACCTCCCATCGGATTCTCAACAGCTTCCACCTCCGTCGCCTGCGATCCAACTCATGAATTTACTTGGAAGCGCCCCGTCAGAGCATCTGCAGACACTTCATTCTCTGTACGTCACCCAGATCGCAACCTTGGTGTGGATAT
Source organism: Leucocoprinus sp. KB1807203 (assembly GCA_019327925.1). Lineage (NCBI taxonomy): Eukaryota > Fungi > Basidiomycota > Agaricomycetes > Agaricales > Agaricaceae > Leucocoprinus > Leucocoprinus sp. KB1807203. Next base: position 698,556 of record JAHTMQ010000100.1, read on the forward strand.
CTGAGCCGGAAACTGCTATGGGGTCAGGAAGGAAGGGAGTTGTTGTTGGGTTGGCCCTCAAAAAGCAAGACGTAGGAGAAGAACTGAGTGAGAATGAGAGAGATGTATTCCATGGAATCATGAGCCTTGTGCGGGATATGTTGAAGCAACCTTTTGGAGTGTGAATGCGACAGTTGCCTGATGCAATCAACTGTGTACACACATTAGATTCTAAGTTAGGTCCGGTCTGTGGTATCGAGGGCACGCAACTGCTCTTGATGCAGGCGTTGTGTCTTTTCTCGTTTCCACCGTATAAGCTCTATCAATCGTTGGTCAGGAGGAAGTGCCGTGCGCGGGTGAGTCTCGTGGAGGTAATATGCCAGAACACCGGTAAAGATACCGAGCAGAGGGTCAATGTATCTGACAGACAGTCAAAATCTTGTAAGAAACAGAATTGCGGCACCTACCTGTGGAGAAGAGGTGAGGGAGACATGGTAAAGAATGGGTGATGAATGTCAGAGTGATCAGAATATTATTATTTAAACTGCCGTATCCTCTGATCCGTCATCTTCCTCACTCAACCACTTTTTCTCCTTCAATCCGTACTAAACCATGTCTGCTGTTGCTCTGGAACGTCAGATTCGCCCTATTTATGGTCGGTCCCCTTATTGTCCCGACTTGCCCAAACCTAAAAATTTTACTACAGATGCTCTCGACACCGGTTCCAACAAGTCTGCTCTCGTTTCCTGCAACAAATTACTCAAAAAGTATCCTCAAAATGAGCTAATCAAGGTGCATTTTGCTCCTGTCCCACTGTGACTCAAAAGTGGCCCGTCATTCACCTAGAATTTCTCAGGCACTCAAAGCACTTGCACTTGTGCGATCACAAAAAGTAGAAGAATCTCTCGTTCTCTGTGACGAAGTCCTGGAGGCAAAACCTACCAACGATGCCATCCTCACTGCCATGATGCATGTCCTTCGTGGCTTGGGAAGACGTACGTACTAATCATTTTCTGTTAGTCGACTTGGAAACCTATGAACATTTAGACAAGGACATGGTCAAGATGTACGAAGAAGCTTATAAGCAACAGCCTCATAATGAAGAGCTTGCTGTCCAAACCTTCTTTGCCAACGTTCGGGCATTCCAATGGAAGTCTGCACAGCTCGTATGCCCCCTCTACTAACTTCATCCTCGTGTATCTTGATGCAATCAATACTCCAGATTGGTACTCGTATGAACAAGTCATTTCAAGATGACCGATACCTCTATTGGACGGTTATGTGTACTGTGCTTCAGGTATGTTTCCTTTGCCAATATCAATGCGGGGTACGCACTGGCGTTTACAGGCCGAAGAGTGTGGGACACCGGCTCAAATGAGCGAAATTCTCTATAAATTGGCGCATCGTCTCATAGTTTCTTCTCCAACACCTTCTTATATAAGTATCGAACGTTTTCACCTTCATCTCTCAGTCCTAATCAAACTGGAACTCTTTGATGATGCGCACAAACTCCTTGACAGCCCTATAGGAAAGAACATTTGCGCAACAAGTTTGTCTTGTTCCGAGTTACGTAGAGAGGTGTGGAAGCGGAAGGGCCTAGTAAAAGAGGAAGGGGAATCAGCGAAAAAGCTTGTTCTGGAGAAAGGGTTTGTGGCCTGAGATTATCTGGCACTGCTTTACTGATCATGTATGGTTTTCAAGTGACCGTAACTGGCTAGAATTTCTATCAATATCAGACGCTGCCTTTTGGGGTTTGACAAATGAACCTTCAGAAGATGCTTCAGAGAAGGTTCGAAAGGACATTGCAGAAACCCGGGAAATCTTTATGAAGATTGCAGAGAAAGATGGCTCCAAGGATCGTTCTGGTCTTCTTGCACAGCTAGAGCTTGAGAAACGTTCTCGAGCACATGGTGTTACTGACGGTTTGTTTATGAGATTTCTAGTTTGTTCTATGCTTCTCATTGAGTTATCAGATCTGACGAGGTTGGGTTCCCTTCTCGGGGAATATTACGAAAAGTTTGGTGACAAGCCGTCATGCTTCGAAGATCTTCTACCATATATCAGTCTTGAAGGTGGTGATCTAACTCAATGGACAAGGCTATTGGACGAGACTTCGACCACATTTGTAGGTGGTTTATCACCTTGAGGCGAGTCGGATTAATAGTGTGCGGCTGAAGGAAAATGAAGAGGAACTGCGTCGTGTGATCAACGTCTTGAAATTCAAACGCTACAGCATCTCGCCTGCCGAAGTAACACACGAAACAGAAACTAAGCTTGTGGCACTCTACATCGAGAAATACTTTGATGCCCTTCAAAAGGTAGGAACAGGGCTTGCTAGCACCGAATTGCAACCTGCCGACGATCTCGCATTCTTGGCTACGAACAGTATCATAAGTTTGTGGAAATTGACAGCAGATGATGGATATTTGTGTACGGCTGCTACGTTGTTAGAGTATGTGTTGACGAGGAGCCAGCAGTCCTTTTTGGCTCGGTTATTATTGGCCAGGATTTATCGGCTTCTCGGTATGTCGATTGATCATGGCCTTCTAAATACAATTTACGGATCCGGGCAGGTGCGCCGGCTCAGGCATTGGAACATTATCGTACCCTACACCCTAAGCAAGTGCAACTTGATACCCTCTCCCACTATATCTTGTCTCGCGCGTCAAATTTCTCTCATGCCTCCATTGGTGATTTAACATTTGCAAATGAGTGTGTCGAATCTACGCAAATCTATGTGGCAAATTCACAAGAGGTGCGTTCATTCTACTTGAGCTGAGTTGATTGTTCAGCAAAGCACCCAGACCGGTGACTTCATCATTCGCGCTTTCACAGCAGAAAAATACTCTCAGGTACGAAGGCGATTAATGGAGATCAATCGTCAATTTGACTTCGAGTATAGATTCCTGAGTTCATCCTTTTCGAGGAAAAACTAGAAAATTCATTGCAGCGGGATCTTATCAAGATCGAACATCTGAAGATGAGACTACAACATGAAACCATTGGCCCGGATGTTGTTGACACAGAGCTTATTGAGTTGAAATTTGTCTTTGACCGAGGTAGGCTTTCTCTACTCACTGTTAGTCTCTGTAACAAACTTTACAGTCCATCATGACAACCGAGACATTACTGTTTTGCCCAGCTATCAACCCAGATTTTCGGCAGATCTTACAGCGCAAACACACTTATATGGTAAGCATGAGGGGGTAAGTAATAGTTCCCAAATGAAATCGTCATCAGGAAGTTAACCCATGTGGACGTCTTTTATCTAGGCTGGCTTCTTGCGTCAGATGCTGAAGATTTACATTCGTGCCCTCCAGCATTCCAGTGATGTCGACGAGACTGTCGAAGATAGACTATTGATCGGAGACCGACCTAAGCCACGCATTGATGTACCACCTGGTTTTACTTACAGAGATCGTCTTGTTGAGAGATCTGAAGAAGATCTACAGGAGGTAAGCACCCTCGCTTTCTTTTGAATCTCTCACTGAGCGATATTTACTGTTTTTGAAGCTTACGCAAGATGAGGTATCCTTTACTCAATTTGCTATTGCGCTCGCAGATTGGCTAGAGATCTACCATGACTATGCTCGCCCTCATCCTTTGCTCGTTTTGCATGAGGCTTCCAAACAGACTCAACTAAAGACGGGCCACCCCCTAAAAGGCTTCGAGACACCCCCGTCGTTCAACGGAAATGGTCCCAAGAAGGAGGAGGAACCTCCTACATGTATTGAACCTCCCGAAGTCGTCACCCATTTCTTCGATGGTGAGTCTCATCTTAATTCCATGTTCGGCCAATTTGTTAATCAGGTACAGTCATAAAGACCAGGTTTGATGATGTCAAGAATGCAATATCCCCTGCAGAGGCTCATCATGTTGCCGCCGTTGCTCAAGAGGTGAGCTTGTACTCTGAGACACCATGATGATTTAACACTGCACAGGCATTCCTCCTTTTCATCATTGAGACGATCAGGTTTAAAAACCAGACGGTGGTGAAACAGAATAAATTTGGTAGTGTGAGTGACTCGAGCATTCCTACCAGCTATCTTTCAAGTGACTGGCTGTTCAGCTCGTTACAAGTATCAAGAACATCCGCACAAATGCCACGGCCGTTTTGAAGGATATCACTGCAGATCTCAATAACCGAGCCCAAGTTGAGGTTACAATTGATTCTCGCAATATATTTGTGGAGAATTGTTCGGCCCTTGTAGATCGTGGTGTAAGTACCACAGATTACGAATCATTCGAGATCATGACTTGAGTTTGATTTATAGATTGATCAAGTCTTTGTGTCTGACATTGCTAAGAAAGTTGCTGATGCTAGGAAGAAGACACTTGAAGGATTTGCGAAGGGTATTTCGCGCATCTGTTCGAGTTATGGAGGTAATTGAAAACCAGAAAAAATCCATCAGCTTGGATATCCTGGAATACTGCATTTTTCTGTTTAGGTTCGATCCCTATCGATGTATTTTGGTTAATATCACCCCTACTTCTTTGTATCTGTGCTTTTGTTAGTATAACATTCGGCAGTCGTTCTGTAAGAACCTCATCCGAAGCGACCATAAGCGCGTGATGTACGCGTGATGTCACTTATACACTTATAACGCGTCTGCGTTTACAAAATTCACTTTGTCATATATCACTACTCTAAATTTATTGCAGGAAGGATATTATGTCAATGTGTAAGTTTTCTCATTTCTCTTCCAATCTCAAGTTAATTTCCTACGTATTCATTCCAGACAATTCTTACTATGGCGGCGGAGGTAAAGGTGGAGGCGGAGGTTTCCTTCAAGGTGGTTCTCCTTTCAGCCAGTCAGGAAGCCCAGGAGGTGCACAGGTACATGTAACTGTGCAAAGACTCTGTCAACCACTGACTGAACGATTCGCTTCCAGAAAAGTGAGGCTGCGATGTCATTGAGGCCCATAAACGGGCGGCTCTTCACGCAGACAGAACAAGCACATGGCGACGCACCGTGGACACTGGATGGTTTTGAGATCGGGCATGTATGAAATTTTATATCTTCAGCACGTTTGATAGATATAGATTGACAAGACAGACGATAGGTGACAGTGGTTGGGATGGTGCTATCGATGCAACAGCAGACAACAAACCATGCCTATGTAATTAACGATGGCTATGGTTTAATAGAGGCGAGGCGTTGGGTCGGAAATACTGGAAATACAGAGGCTGAAATGGAGAAGTGGAGTGATATCCAGTTGGTGGTTCCCAATCAACGCTTCGTCTGATTGGATGTCACTGATGATTTCTTGACAGGGAGGGTATCTATGTCCGAGTCAGTGGCTTCATGAAGTCGTTTGGGAATAAAAAATATATCAATGCCTCATATATGAGGCCTGTCACAGATTCTAATGAGGTTTTCTACCACTTGGCTGAATGTATTGCTGTCTTTCTGACGGTACAACGCGGACCGGTGTGTATCCTGTCCATTATAGAGATGTTGTGAATCACTCATCACTCGTGGTAGCCTCATAACTCTGGTGCAGCCCAGAAAAAATCAATTGGTGGTAGTTCTTCAGCCTATCAGCTCAACAATGATACCCCAACGGACGAGTACTCTGACTTGCCACAACTGCACCAACAAGTCGTCAAATTCCTCATCTCACAGGATGAAAAGAATGGTGTCCATATTGCCGTGATCGCTCGAGGTCTTTCAAGCAAGGTTAATGCGGAAGAACTGGGGTTGGTCGCATTCATCCTACAAAATCGAGATCTGATGGAGAACACTTACAGTGATGTCATCGGCTGGCTGATGGACTCAGGCTACCTGTACAACACTATTGACGACGATCACTACGCGCTTTCGCGCTAGTTTACTTCGTTCTTTACCTATCTGGGATGTATAAATACTTGAGACTGAGCCTACTGACTGAATTGACCTGTTCCAGTATCTCGCGGCGATTGATCTGATTATCCAATGTATTTACTTCCCGCTCAGAACCTCACGTCTTCATTCCATCCGGAAAACCAGGTTGGTGATCAGTGGCATGATGCCTTGCTGTACATCAGGTTGATTTTTAGGACTGTATTGCTCAGTCACAGTCAGGCTCTGGGCCTGGGCTTCGACACGTTACTGTCAGACAAATACTCACAGCTATTCACATTGAAACTCATTTTGAAATCGACGGTCGAGAAGTTGGATTTGTATGTGGTTTCCGAAAAGAACCTCCTCTTTTGCGTACTGGCTATTTCCTTAGGTCGCTCTTCTAGCCAACGTTTATGACGTTTACCCTATTGGGAAAAGGCTAGAATATGGACTGGATGACGGTTCTGGCAGAATCAAGGCATTTAGCTGGATCGCCAACAATGAGGAAGCTGAGCGCCAAGTCATTGAATTTCGGGAATCGTAGGTCTCACCTTCGTCTGTGAGCAGCGTCACATATACCGTTTTCTGACAGCCCTTTTTGCTTTGCACGAGTTATCGGAAAGATCTCAGAGTATCATGGCATTTACTCAATTGAGCTCACCAAGATCAATCGTGTTGTGAAGGAGCCTCATGAAATATATCATCATAAGACAAAAGTAATGGTGGAATCACTCGTGCACGAACATGGCCCGCCTGTGAGTATTGATGAATTCACTAACTCACACACCTCACTTACGTTATGAAGGGTCGTGCAGTAGTGGAGGCTGCAATACAGGCAGCCAAAGTGAACTTTCCACCTCCGAAGACTATCATACTTAGACCTCTACGAACTGGTACTCCCACTCCATTTGACGACCAGGATGCAACGCAACGATTGTCTACTTCCTTCAACCTTCCTCCACGGACACCTTCACCTGAGACGCCTCAGACACCTAGGCGTGCTCCAGCTTCTGTGTCTCGCATTCAGAATCCCTCAGATACGTTGACCGATATTTCTCGACCGAACACAGTTCCTCGGAGAAGAAATTATAAGATCAATGATGTTCTCTCTTCTCTCCGCCCAACTTACGGTTCCGTTTCTCCCTCTCCAACTCATGTGCGATCCAGATCCCCTGATGAATTATGGTCAGCCTCAACGGCTGCATCAACTCGCCACATGCTACCCTCCCTTACCGGAGACTGCGATCTTCAGCGATCCACAAACTTCGAGGACATTCGAATGGTTTCGCCAATTACTGCTGATCTGAGCATGAGTGTGACCAGAAAGAAAGCCGTTTACCAGCAGGACCCTTATTTTCATTTATCAACTCTGCAAAGGGATATTATGCTGACTATCCAGAATGCCTCGTCTGCGTTAGGAGATGAGGAGAAGGGAGTATCAATCGGGGTCCTCGTTCAAATGATTCCTAAGCGATATACTAGTCTTGAACCCACTCAACTCAAGTGAGTTCGATTATTGAGCGCCAGAATGATGCCAAATCACATCGTTGCAGTGACGCTTTAACCTTTCTGCTGGAGGAGGGATACATATACAACACCATTGATGAGACTCATGTTGCTTGTACTATATAAGAAGGTATCAATGTTTATTTTACCGGAATGTGAGGTGCTATACATGAAGCAGTATGAAGCAGTCGCGAGAAAACTTGTTGAACTCGGGCTTCAGAATACCCTTGATACGGATTTGCGGCAGGAGAATGAGGCCAAATCGGGGGGATATCATGACTACTATATAAAATCATAATATAGTACCTGCGCATCCTTTCTTCAGCCTTTCTTCAGCCGAACAGGTCTACCTTACCTGATCTCAATTAACATATGTTCCATTGATTGACCACCTTGTACAAATGCACTTCTTCATTGTATGGATCTTAACCCTTGACACAGTATAGGTCCATGAACTGACTTTACGATGAGCTTGCTTAACTTTGCCATAACCATCTTATGATCATCGTGATTGAGCGTCATCGTTAATATAACTGTAGCAACTCCACATAGTTGGGTTCTAGTTGGGGTCATAGAACCTATGCCTTTGAGTGACCCAATCGGGCAACCTCCAAGCATTCATTCTCCAAATCGACTACCCAGGTCACTTCCACCCCCGCATCCCTCAGTTCTTGGGCGCCATTGCACTGTACAAAATCGTCTGGTTCACTGACACCGATATAACATCGGGGTATTTTGGCCGCAATTATAGCATTAGAGCAGGGCTCGAGTCCAGAGGTTCTGATCGAACAAGGCTCCAGAGTAGTATATATGTTGGAATTGGCAAAGATTGTGTCAATTGTAAGCTTATCTGGTGTAGCCACGGGGAACAAGGCCTGAAGCTGGGCTGCCGTTAGTTGTCTTGCTTTAGTAAGAGCATTAGCTTCAGCATGTGTATTGCCTGGTAATTCCCTGGAGAACCCTGTTGAAAGTACGATGGCTGATGATGAAGTGGGCCACCTTGTTGTGATAACACACCCAACACAAAATGCAGTTGGAGTTGGCTCGCACTTGCGGGCTTCATCCAAAGCCAGGAAAAGAAAGTCCAGATGCTCTATTTGTCGACTAATTGAGCGATCACAGGGTTGTAACAATAATGATAACAGACCCTGTTGTGACGACAACTCAGTCATTAGCAGTGCTTTCCCAGCGTGGGGAACTTACCAACAAAGGTAATTGTCTGGGATCACTCTGGTGACCTCACCGACCTCACCTCATTTGTTTGGGGTTGTCGTAGTTCCTCCTTTCATATCTACAGAAACCAGCTACCTGCTCCCGATAACTTGGCCTTTGGTTTCTTGTTGCTAGGGCCTCCTATGTCCTGGTTTTCATGGCTGCCAAAACTACCAGCACTCAACATCAGCCTCACCTTGCCTACTAGTATCCAAGGTCGCTTTCTATCGTTCGTACTGAAGAGAACACTTGGTCACTTCTTTAAACCTGGTCACTTTGATGCTAGTCAGATTGATTCTCAGATTGGGTCAGGTTTGGTACAAGTGAAAGACCTTGAGCTCGATGATAAAGTATGTGAAGTCTCTGGCTGCCGTATCTGATAACACAGACTACATAATCAGGCTATTAACCTATTCCTCTCTGGCTATCCCTTAACTTTGACTTCCGGGACACTTGGATTGGCGACTGTCCGTGTTCCATGGCCTAATCCCCTTACATCCACAGTTGGATTCTCTACACATTCCCTCCACCTTACGTTCGAGGTTGCATCGTCAACCATGACTGCACCAGCTCCCAAAACTGATTTAGCATCATCTGTTGCCTGTGTTGCAGAGACTTTCCTACATGAGGAAGTCATTCCAAGGGAAGGTGCTTCTTTTCTCGACTCGATCCATTCTGAGTTCCCTGGTGCTCTCAACGAGGGTGTTGTTCCAGGTGGCTTAGACCCATTCAATGTCGACAACGCTGAAGAGCATAGTAGTGAAATGGAACCGGGTGGCATTTCATTATTTGCAACTCTCATTGAGCGTCTGCTGGCGAGATTTGAATTCGATGCTAATGATGTTCGGATCACCCTCGTCCATGCAGGCAATGTTGTTGTCAACTTGAACTTGTCCGAAATTAAATTCAACGCAAATACGAAACAGGCACAATTGACGGTTGAGCATATTGTTGGTGTAAACCGGTCACTGACGGTGGATGGCGTCACGTTGAAGATGAAAGATTTACGGACGAATATCGTGCACATGGCAGAGGTTATGTCTCCAATTTCTTCAACATTTCCCCCAAGTCCGGATGCTCCTCGAGGACTCGCTTCAACAGGTTCATCCTGTTCCTCTTCATTGGATGTTGGCATCACTTTGGCAAATTCACAGACTCTTCCTCAGCGCCCATCGCCAACCTGCTCAATAGATAATAGCATGTATCACAGTGCTCTGCCGATTGTAGGTGAAGCAAACGAACCCGTGACTATACCAGGTTGCCCTGCATCAGTTCTTCCTTCCCATCGAGACTTATGCAATAGTATGTTCAATCCCGGGGACCTGGTTCTCTCTTCCGGTACTGCGCCTATCACCATTTCAGCTGTTACGCTTCCTCCGAGTCCAATTGAAGAGCATATCCCTCATCAGAGGGATAAGATAACATTCTCTTGTCAAAGTGGTCTATTTGCCTTTGCCCTCAGACCCTGGCATATTAGAGGGCTGCTGTGCCTCAGTAGTACTTTATCACGCAACTTTCCACAATCGAAATCTCGGCCACCCAATTCTGGGGCTACAAAGACTGCCGCCAAATCGATCCCCTTTGATATAGAAGGTTCTCTGAACTTCCACGGTTTAGTCCTTCTCCTTCTACCATGTCAGTCAAGAACTTCGGATGAAGAACTCCAAAAATACTTCCTTCATCCCTTAGCTTCCTTATCCTTGTCCTCAGGCTATCTACGACTTCAAGTTAAGGGAATTTCAATGTTACTCGATCTTCCTTCCCAGTCTGAACACAATAGCTTGGCAAAAGCCACTTTTGTCAACTACTCTCAAATGTTAGGCACTTTTTTCATTCACAGCTTGGATATATTCGGTTTTCGTCCATGTGACAACGATAATGTCTCCGCGTTTCCTATCCTCTTCGCCGATCCCTACCTTCCAAGTCAGTATGCCTCTCAGCATTTCCATCCCAATGGGTCGGACAGAACCCTAAATCACACTCTCCCTGATTTTGATGTTCTCGACTGGACAGATCCTGTTCACCAGCAGAAGGGAACTTCCCGACTTTCCTACTGGCGCTGCAAGTTGAAAGCACAGCAAAATTCTGGCTGTCCTGTTTCTCAAACTTTTCCTTTATCAAGTCAGCTTCAAGAATCATCACTAGTGCAGAATGTTACTCAGAACGAACAACATTTCATCTCTGTACAATTTTACGACGATGTAAAGCGTAAGGGATCTCCACAATTTGTCATCGAGGGCACAGTCGTGCCGTTACACGTGTTTCTGGACTTGGGAACCCTTCTAGGGGAAGACACAATTACGAGGTTTTTAGATGAAGCATCCCAAGGACTTATGGATTTTAGTAAAATGACTGTTCCGAGTGCTCAAGATTTTGGCTATTATAATCGTGATGATATACTTCCTGCAATCAGTCACCCACATGAGATTTTTGATCAAAATCGAAAGGATAGGCAACTAGATCTGGTGTTTGAAGACCTGCATCTAGATCATGGTGCTACATACAAGAGTATGCCTGAGGATGGTCTTGTCCAGGTTCGTTGACCCTTTAACAACAATTTCTCTCTCCGAGTCTGACTGGTTACACAGTCCGTAGATAACATAAGAGTGTGTTTAAATTTCATTGCTCTTCGATTTGAAGTACGAGCTCCGCCTTCACGAGGTGCCCCCAGATCCGGTGCTCTAGTAGTCGACATTTGCAACATTGAACTCAAGAACGGCTCAAATCAAGACAGTCATCACCGATGTTTCACAGAAAGAATATTTGAAACTCCTACGCACGAAAAAGCGGAGAACTGGAGCCAATTGATTTTTAGTGCACAGTGTGGTCGAATTCTTATATCCCATTCTCTTATTGGACAGTCGCTTGCCACGGGTTTACTCTCTCTCGGACCTCTGAATAGTCGAGATGAAGTCGGGCTGCTCATCGATCACCCGACACCTTTGCCACCACAAATATCTGTCATTAGGTCCCATGCTAGTTCAGGTTCGATAACTGCGCTAAACATTGAAGTGCCTTCTGTGCATGTGGTTGTATCCAAAGAATCGTTGGATGGACTACAATATCTGATTGATGATGCATCACAATGCTTGGAAAAGTTTTCCCAACGCACCTCAAAAGCAGGAACCACCAAGAATGATAGCACTAGTTTGATTGGGAGTCGTTTCTTCTCCAAATCAAGGGGTAGTAGCGTTAGTGCCTCGGCGATTAGTACATTCGATGATAGCAAGGAAACTGTTTTGAAAGTTGTTGTATCTGAAGGTACAGTTCTTTTTGGGTTCCAGGAATAATGCTTTGTCTGAACCATCCTGATAGCTTTCCTCCGGGCGTGGGTGCCGAGACATGACACAAAAACAGTTTCTGTTCGCCCATTCGATGTTTTCATGTCAGACCTTCATGTCTTCGTCGAGCTGCCACCAGATGCAAAGGTTTTCATAGTCTTGACTTTCATCTATCCCTTTTACTCACGTAGAGTTAGGAAGAGACTGTCGTTATGCTCAGCATTCTAGATGCCAAAATCTTGAACATCTTCAAGAGCGGGGATCTCAAGCCACTATTACAGTTGACCACTCCACGAAGCTTGGTATTATCCTCAAGATTCATCTTTTTTTCTAACCAATTTATGAATTTTCTAGGCCTCGGTACCCCGTCCGTTGATTAAGTTGAGATTTGTTTCAACAACAACTCCTGGAACGACTTCCAAAGAATCCAAGATCAAATTAACACTTTCCGATTTTACTTGTAATGTGTTCCCAGACATTGATTGGCTGAAAGACCTTGAGATATTTACAAAGTCACCGCCGGGTGTGAGTCTAATTCACAAGTCTTTCTATGTGATTTTAAGACTATTCTCAGACGTTCGAATCTGTGATCCCCAGTGAGCGGACAAGTATTGTGTTGAAAATCATGGATGGGTCGATACGCGCATATGCACCAACTAAGCTCGGAGCAATCGTGCTTTACGTTGGAGATGCGGACTTTTCTACGGACATCACGGGCAACTCGCCAGAGTCGGCCGTCGCACTTGATGTTCGATATTCGTCTCTTCTCGCTATTGATGATGTCAATAATGATCATATCGGTCTGCAAGGAGCCAGAGGTGTTTCTTATTGGAAAGTGGGTAATATTACAGGTAAATAAATATTGCATCACCCTGATCGAACGTTGCAGTCATTCGGATATGCTCTCGTTGCCGAAATCGCGGGGACGAATGCTGTATTTGCTGTCACTAAGGCCAGCCCAGTACATGTGGACGTACGTTTTACGGTCAAACTTCCTGTTTGTGAGGCTGATATCTCCGTAGTTGAATGTTGACGGCGTCCAGCTTCATTTGCACCTGGCTGCTGACACCCTCAACTCACTATCGGTGCTAGTAAATGATATCATCTCAGCATTTAAACCGAAAGATAAGTAAGGAATATAGGATATGCATACGAAACTATAGGGAGCTAAATAGAGTGTAGTGTTCCATGTGAATCCAAAGAACCGGCCGTCCTTTCCAAGGTGAGCCCATCGCGAAATCTCATGGGTAAGCGTATTACAAATTCCGATGTGAGCATCTAACTTATACCTTCTCGCAGCATCTGTTGAGGATATTGCTTTTCAACGGCCACCAGAAATAGGCCCAGCCCCTGATATGATCCATGATGATCTTCCCACCAATTCGGAGTACCTGGACGAATCTTTTGGTTCCGCAGCAGGTTTACGGGAATTTTCTGATGACGAGCTGGAAGACCTTGAGGACGACCCCTGTGATGAATTCGACACCAAAAATACCGAATTCGTAGAAATCAAGCCAGGTGGCACCTCCAGTCACAATGGGGAAACCATTAAGGTTTACTCCGAGGGGATTAATGTACTTGAAGAATTTTATGAGAATCTCCCAGCGGCGCAACCAGAATCCCCCGTAGCGTGCGTTTCACAATCAACCTCACGATTTCTTCAATTTTCATTAAGAAACTAGTGGAACTGAAAGCAAATCGAAGATTCACGTACGAGGAGGAGACGCAACTTTGTTTTTGTATGATGGATATGATTGGGTTTGCACACGCAAGGTCATTGAGGAGGAAATCAAAGGGATGCGACGTCGTTTATCTAAGATCCGTCAGCTAGTCGCAACTGGTCAGGTTCAAGAGTCAGACATGGTGGACACAAACACTGTTCTATTTAATTCTGTCTATATTGGCATTGACCAAGATGCCGATTTGAGGGAACCTGGGGCATTGCTTGCAGCTATTGACGAGGAGTTGAAAGATGACCTAGAAACAGCAACGCAGAGCTCATGGCAATCTTTGAGACCAACTGGAGCGTCAGGTCCTGCAGGAGGGAGACATGGATCTCGAGCATCGAAGGTTCATGGCAAAAGACTCACGCGTTCAAGGGGACCATGTATGGAGTTCAAGCTGATGGGCCTGAATGCAGAGATAGTCCAATTCTATCCGGAAGAGGTTCTGGTCTCCAAGACATCCGTGACTATTAGGGATATTGAAATCCTTGATCACATCAAGACTTCAACCTGGAAAAAGTTTTTAACCAGTTTGCGTTCAGATTCTCGAGGGAATATTCGTGAGACAGACTCGGATATGGTAAGAATTGAGCTGCGAGGAGTTCGACCTTCTCCTGGTCATGCTTCCGAAGAGGCTCGATTACGGGTGAGTGTGAACACCTTTCAATACATGAGATACGCTAAAAATAATGAAGGCGAGAATTTTACCCCTCCGTCTTTATGTTGATCAAGACGCCGTAGATTTTTTGAAGAAGTTTTTCAGTTTCAAAGATCCTCACGAGATGTCTTCTCAGACGGGAAGATCAGGACCTGAGGCTTATATTCGTACGAAGCAGTGGCTGTAATATGGAGTAGAAACTAATTTCCCTATAGAGTTGGCGGAAATATTCCCAGTTGATCTCAAACTCGACTACAAGCCACGAAGGGTTGATTACAGAGCGCTTCAAGAAGGACGTACAATTGAGCTCATGAATTTCTTCCATTTTGACGGCGCCGAGATGACTTTGCGGCACATCACTCTAGCAGGAGTAGGTCATATCTATGAGAAATCTGCTTTCTAGACATGATTGCTTTGATAGGTCACAGGATGGTCCCGGTTTTTCGAGATGCTCAATGATCTCTGGACACCAGATGTCAAGGCTACCCAGCTTGTGGACGTGATATCCGGAGTTTCTCCAATTCGATCAATGATTAATGTCGGTTCGGGGGTTGCGGACCTTGTCCTGCTTCCGATTTCGCAATACAAGAAGGATGGTCGGATTGTTCGTGGCATGCAGAAGGGAGCAACTGCCTTCGTCAAGTCCACAGCTATTGAAGCTATCAAAATGGGTGCACGGCTTGCAACAGGAACTCAGGTTATTCTAGAGCAGGCAGAGAATGTTTTAGGCGGTCAGTTCTCGGAATCATATGCGAATGAATCTTTTCAAGTTTCTACTTTTGACGATATCGGGCACTTGAGCAATGACCCTGAAGAGGAGGATTTCGGAACTGACTTGATCTCAAAATATGCGGAACAACCAGCAGACATTCGACAAGGTGTCCAGTCCGCATACCAAAGCCTACGTCGCAACCTTAACTCTGCAGCTCAAACGATATTAGCTATTCCTATGGAAGCATATGAACGATCTGGCAATGAAGTAGATTTTTTTTTCCCCCTAGTGCTTATATCTCACATTTTACTAGGGCCCTGTGCGTTCGGTTATTCGTGCTGTTCCAATCGCAGTGCTGAAGCCGATGATCGGAGCAAGCGAAGCTGTCAGCAAAACCCTTCTTGGTCTCCAGAACACCCTTGATCCAGATTTGCGACGGGAAAACGAGGCCAAGTATAAACACCGATAATAATCTGGCACTCTTTACTTGTAGAATACTTGTGACTACTGCTTACCCTTATAATCTAGTGTCTAGAATAGCTAAAATGCATACTTTGTTCACTTGAAGACAGGTGTGACGTACCAAATCTCAATCAATATCCATCCCCATCGACCGACCATCTCCCTGAACAAGTGCACTTCTTGATTTGATAGGGACCTTGATCCTCTCTTGAACATTTGCCGACTCTTCAACTGTTATAGGTTCATGCAGCTTGACGAATGACTTGGCCCTTGCGAGAGCCTTCTGACGATGAGCCCGCTGCTTGGTTTTGGCCAGAATCATCCTATGGTAATTGAGCGTCGCGAGTGATGAATAATTTAGCCAACAAGCACCTATTTCTGAAGAATGCCTTTCCTCTGCGCGTTTTGATTTCACCCACCCGCTTCATAGCCTTGATTGTTGTCTGTATCAAATCCCGGTCGTAGCGGACGGGGACATTGCGTCGTTTTTCGAAGTCGATTGTCGAGTCCTGCACGTTTTTAGCTTAATGCACTGGTTGACTAGGAGAGGACGCACGACTGTCATCTCCTTGCCGGCAGCCTTTCTAAATGCCTTTGTCCATCGCACCTTCCGTGGATTGCGCTTCATTCTGATGGAGTTCAATCATTTTCAGTAGAAAAGGGAGCGTGTAATCATACTTGAAATTTTTGTCGCATCTATAGTTCATCTGGTCAGCTGCTCCCATCTACTAGACTATCTCAGATGCCTACTTGGATGTACAAAACCGGAAAACCTTTGCATCATTCCTTACGAAGACCGATCCTATTGCGCCGATGAGCATAGAAGCTTTATTTTATCAAAAAATATACTCACCATGACCAGGGTATATGTTGGTCGAGCAGAAATAACACTTCTCGATGCGCATGATTGGAGGCCGTTGGCATCCTTACTGACAATTTGCCTCTGTGCATTTTAGTATCACGTGATCAAGTCTTTCCATTTTTGGACTCACCTTTCTGTTCTGCAACAAGCAAACTAGTGCTCAGACGGGAGAGCCTAAATAAGGTTCAATGCCAGGGGAGTGTGTACATGAGGCATGTGGCCAGAGGAGTATGGTATGGGTGAAGTTTACTACATGGTCAAGTCATTGACATTATCATATTTCGATACTTGTGAAGAGCCATTTGCATATTGTTTGACTAGAAATAAGCAAGAACAATAATCGGATCTATGCCAACTATTCGTTGTGCATTGCAAAACATAGATTTTGTTGATAATCACTAAGCACTTATGATTGAAAGTGAATAATTAAGAGCTTACCAAATAATTTTGATGGTGTAAGATTTTACATTAATTCTGGCTCCTGAGGTGGCAAGAAATACAGAAGATTTGCCGATAAATTAAAAGATTTCTATAAAGTATGTTATGGGTAGATGTCGGGCATCTCATGTAAATGTAAAAAAATACGCATAAAAGTTATGGCAAACATCCACATCCTTCTGCTTACGTATGCAAAGTCATCACAACCTCCATTCACCACTTACTTTCTTTAATCCATGTCATCGCCTCAGCCAGAGGAATTCCGTGACAACGAATTAGGCGATAATGACGATATCATGAGAGGCGCAGGTGAGGAGGATGAAGGAGAAGGTGATGAGAATATGCCCAATGTGACAGATGATAGTTCGGAAGAAGGAGAGGATGATGAAGAGGAGGCCCGCAGAATTAGGGAGGGTTTCATCGTTGATGAAGATGAGGAGGAGAATGAAGAAGAGGAACGTCAAAGACGGCGAAAGAGACGCAAGAAGCACCACCGCAGACGTGAGTTTCCCTTGTGTTTTAACTTTCCTCTGTTGAAAGCGCAATAGGCGAAGAGGAAGAGGAGGAACTAGAAGAGGATGACTTAGAATTGTTGGCTGAAAACACAGGAGGATCATTCAAAAAGAACCGTCTCACGCGGTTAAGACGTGGGCGTGTTTCTGACTCACCCCCTACTACTTCTTCAAAACGGCGAGTTGTTGTCGAATCATCGGATGAGGAAATAGACAACGACGGCACCCTTCCGCAAGTACAGGATATCCAGAAGATATGGGATGATGAACGAGGGAGGGACGACGACGAAGAGTATGGAGATATGGATCTAGATGACTTCATTGAGTATGATGAAGAAGGTGGCACCATGGATGAGGCATCTCGTGCAGAACGCAGACGAGAGCAACAAGAGCTACAACGGCGGAAGCGTGCGTCCGGCAGTCGAACAGAGCTTGCAGGTATAGATGCCAAGTATGTCGAACTTAATGTGTCTCTCAGCCCCGCCTCACTAGTTTCATTAGTGCCTGGGATGAAATTCACGACGTTTTTGGGGATGGCCATGATTATGATTGGGCATTGGCTGGAGACGACGAGCATGACCAGGAAGAAGAGCGGTACAGGCAAGACACGAAATACCATGATGTACGTGACGTCCTCTTATCTCTGCGCTCACTGAACATCCTCTTCCTAGGTGTTTGAACCGTCAGAAATCCGTAAACGCATGTTGACGGATGACGACGATCTCATTCGTGTACGAGACATTCCCGAACGAATGCAACTCGCCACGTCTTCCCTTTCTCTCAATGCCACCCTTTCTACTTATACTGCTATGACTGAGGCTGACATGGATGGTGCAGCCATGTGGGTCACTCAACGGATATCTCTCCGTAAAACTCGGGAATTTTTCGGGGTCGATGGTCAGTTCCAGCATTTGAGGGGCGCTCTCGTCATGGCTGTCCAATCCACATTGCGTTTCTTGTTTTTGGAAGTGCTTGAGGTACCTGTCATTTGGGCTCATAAGCGGGATCACCTTTGCCACTTTGACATAACAGATATCAGCAACCGCAAAGAACTTCTTTCTCTAAACGAACTGTGGCGTATCTATACTTTGGGACAGAAATACCGGTCTCTCCTTGAACGTAAACGTTCCTTGGCATTGCTTTATGAGCGTTTGCAAGTTCAAGATGAATATTATGAGAGAGAGATTCTGCCCAGAGTAGATGAAGTTGAGCCCGTGGCAGATGCGACGGAATGGCTTCTATTGAAGTACAAGGAGAGGAAGAATGATGCTGTAGAAGCTCGCTTGCAGGACGATGGGGAGGCTGGTATCAGAAAGCCGAAAATGCCAAGCCGTATCTCTGTGTATGAGATCGCGAAGAAGGGTTTGGTGTCAAAATTAGCTGAAGTAAGTCTTGATATCTCTCTCTTCTACCTTTGTCTCATTCGACTAGGGGTTTGGGATGGAGCCATATCAAATAGTTGCGAATTTCGTGGCTCCGGATCGCGTGCACTTTGTCCAAGATCAAGAATTGAACCCTTCTTCGTACGCCGAACAATTCGCGGATCCGGATCCGATGAAAGCCCAGACACCTGAGGAGTTGCTTAGTCGTGCCCGATTGATACTGTCAACGGAATTGGGTAAAGATCCACTGCTCAGAGATTATGTCCGCAAACTTTATAAGGACGAGGCACAAGTTACTGTAGAACCTACAGAACGAGGTGTCATTAAAATCGACCAAAATCATCCCTATAATGTATGTTCACCTTGATCTCACATTGGTTTTGCTTATTCTTGCTTAGAATTTCAAATATTTGCTTCGTAAACCCATTCGCGAAATGCTTGAGAGTGCACAGTTCCTGCATATTCTAGCGGCAGAGGCCGAACATCTCGTGACAGTAACGATTTCTCTTCCTCATGAGTCAAAATCGGATCTTGAGCAGAAGCTCAACAATGCTTTTAGCTCTGACAATTTCAGCGAGGCCGCCAGAGCGTGGAACATCGAACGAAGTCGTGTCATCCATGATGTAATCGAACAGCATTTTGTACCTCTTGGATCGAAGTGGGTGAGAGAATATCTCCGAGAAGAAGTCGAAGATTTCCTCGCTCATAGCTGCGCTGCTAAGCTACGAAAGGTCTGTTCACTCTTTACGTAAGCTCGTGGACTGATACACGTTCAATAGCGTATCAACGTAGGTCCTTACACCACACCTGCTATGAAGACTGGCAGTGTTCCTACTGTCCTTTCTATCTCGTGGGGTAAGGGTGACCCCCAAAAAGATGCTGTTTCTATGGTCTACCTTGATGCGACTGGCCAGAAACGGGAGGATACCAAAATTGACAATCTCTACGACCAAGACAACCTTGATGAATTTATTGATCTGCTCAGGCGTCGCGATCCAGGTGTGATCGTCATTGGAGGATTCAGTATGGCGACCTTGAAACTCATTCAGCGGGTGAAGGAAATTCTTCAGGGCAAGCATACGGAAGAGACTTGGGCCCAAACATTCGACATACCCGTCATATACATCAATGATGATGTGGCTCGTATCTATCAGCACAGCCAACGTGCAGCCTCGGAGTATGGTGGCCTCTCGTCAGCTACAAAATACTGTGTTGGCCTCGCGCGCTATGTCCAGAGTCCTCTCAATGAATTTGTAGCTTTGGGTTCAGATATCACGGCAATAACTTTCGAAGAGGACGATCAGCACCTCGTAAGTGGCACCTTTGAGTCATTCACTGGTTATATCAATACGAGATTACAGGTCCCAGTCGAGAAGCTTCTCATTGTCTTTGAACGTGCTCTAGTTGATGTTACTAACAAAGTCGGTGTCGATATCAACCGTGCTGTGACCGACAGCTACTATCAGCACCTACTTCCATTTGTCTGTGGTCTGGGGCCAAGGAAAGCACAAGCTCTGATCAAGAAGATCAGCGCGCTCGTATGTTTTTCTCCATGTCTTTTTCAACATTTGCTTACTTGTGTTGGAGGGTGGGACTCTTGTCAATCGCGATCAATTCATCAAAGGGGGTTTACTCACTACCCAAATTTTCCTCAATGTCTCTGCTTTCTTGCGAATTGCTCGCGAAGGCAATGATATTCGTACCTTGAAAAATCGCCGCGATGACGATGATGCCCCCGATCCTCTCGACGATACTCGAATTCACCCTGAAGATTATGAGTATTCCCGGAAAATGGCCACAGACGCTCTGGAGCTTGACGAAGAAGATATTCATGATGAACATCCGTCCCATGTTGTCACTCTCCTCATGAATGATCCAGACAAAGAGAAAAAGCTTATGGAACTCAATCTTGAGGACTTTGCCATCAGCCTCTACCATGCTCATCATGTCCAAAAGCGACATACTCTTATTGTCATCCGGGATGAACTTTTGAAACCATTTGCAGAGCAGCGTGAGACATTTTTGTTACCACAGGACATGGAAATCATCACCATGCTCAGTGGCGAAACTGATAGGACATTGCGACACGGTCTAATGGTCTCTGCCGTCGTGTACCGTACTGCACGGAACATGGCATTCGTGCGCCTTGATTCAGGTGTAGAGGGAATTATTCAAGCTAAGACCCTTTCCCCTGATGGAAACATACAGATCGAGAATTTCATGCGGAAGGGACAGACCATTTCTGGTATTATTATCCACCGGGCCATGCAGCTTGACAAGGGTCAATTCTTTGTGGAGCTCTCTTGTCAGAGACAACTTTTGGAAGAACGCGATGACGAGATTCGCAAGATCAGGCCTGACATTTACTACGACGTCATGCGAGAGGCCAAGGACAGAGATATGCTAAACCGAAAGAAGAGGGCGGAGTCAGATCATAGCCGTCGAGTCATTAAACATCCAAATTTCCACAATTTCAAAGCCAGTCAAGCTGAAGCCTTCCTGGAAAAACAACAACGTGGGGATGTTGTCATTCGACCCTCGTCTAAGGGAATTGATCATCTAGCTGTGACCTGGAAGGTGGATGACAAGTTATATCAGCACATCGGTATGATGGTCGAATTTTGATCAGTTTCACCGTTGTAAACAACTGTTTCTAGATGTCGTTGATTCTAATGCTGATCCCAATGACCAAACCACTGGTCAGCTCATCGTGGACACATCGTACACTTATGCCGATCTTGACGAACTGATCGTTAATCATGTGCAAGCAAAGGCTCGTCGGGTTGAAGAACTGATGGCCCACGAGAAGTTCAAGCAAGGTCCCGAAGATGAACTGCGTAGGTGCTTTGCTGTTCTTTACACTCTCGTTCCTAATCATGTTGAAGATCTCTTTCTCAAAAACTCCCTTGCTGCTAACCCGGCAAAGAGTATGTATGGATTCACATTGAACCGCAAGAAACCTGGCCACTTCAATCTTTGTTTCCTGGCTAACAAGAATTCTACTGTTCAAACCTGGGTCTGTGTCCGAAATGTTCAGTGAAACTTTCATGTTGATTCTTCTCAGCCAGTTCGTGTTAACCCCGAAGCATATTATCTACTTGAAACACCCGCTACTGGCGTCCCGGAATTGTGCGATGCCTTCAAAGTCAGGTAAGAAAAGTTACATCTTGCTATATCCAGTCTTGAATTTGTCTTCCAGACACCTTCACGAATCCCAGGTCAATTCGCTAGGGAGCAAGACACCTTTCCCAGGGGCTCGTACTCCAGGGCGACCGGGTGGTGCGACCCCCGGCCATGCTTCAACTCGACAAGTTGGTCGCACACCAAATCCTTACGGTGCGCAGACTCCCTACGGTGCAGGACGGTCTGGGCCTCCTTATGGTGCTCCTCTATCCCTCAAACCTATGGTTATCAAACCCCTTCCCATCATCCACCTCCAGAGTATCTAAACTCACGTTTTACGGCTGGTATTCACCCTGATCGCATTCAAATGATACAAAATCCAAGTCAAGGTCCGAGTCAAGGATGGGGTGGGTCCTGGAGTTGACCTCTATAACGCTTCTACCATTACCTTGTTTGTATTAACGTTTGGATGATAGGGAAATGTGTATCATATAAAATTAGCTCCTAATATACGTTTTAATTTTTGCTTTCTTACAAAATTGACCTTTAAATAAAGACAACCAATACGACTGGTTATATGGTGTAACTTTTACATGATCGGCTTGACATCATGTACAAAAACTGTTTTGGTCGATTCACCATGCCATCCCCGGTTGCTACTTGCGCTGAGGAGAAAACGACATCCAGGGTCAACAACTATAACACGAATGAAACCAACCACACAAACACATAGAAGAGAAACATACGCATCTGGGAAACATATCCTCCATGGTGCCCAGGGATGATCTTGAATTGTACCCCACCTCTAGGCCTACCAAATTCAGGCTCCTTCGCCTCCGCAACGTTCCAAAGCCGTAGGTTATCAAATGAAGCGCTGTTGATACATCACATGAGTGTGCGATAATAACCACGAGCAGCAATTCAAGAGTTTCATTATGGCAAGGGATCAGAGGCCATGTCTTGACAAAGGATGGTAGATACCATCCGGAAATTGAAGCCAGACAGAGGAGTTGAAAGACTAACCAAACTAAATGACGGCAATCCGGAAAAGCAACCACGCAGGAGACAACTCCGGAGCTGGCAGGGTTCCGAAGAGTTTTGAGAAGACGAGGGGTATTAGAAGGTCCTGACCGGCCAATCAGTCGTACATCCCAAACATCGACCGTCCCATTCCGCCTCCCAGCATAGATTTGGCTTCCATCGGCTGACCAGCATGCCTGCATTATCAAAGATGAGTGGATCAGGACTTAAATTCGTTCATCAAGGGGCGAATTATTACCGAAAGACACCAGGGGGGAGTTTTTTCGTTCAAGCCAAGTCGACCGACGCCTTGTCCTGGTGCATGTGTTCTCCTGTCCCAAAGTATAACTTGACCGTCAATTGAAGCTGTGAGCAGTAAATCTGGTGAGAATGTTGCATAATTCATTGGGTCGAGAAGAGGAGGTGCATTCTTGGGCGGCATTGCCGTTACAAAGGAACGTGGTGCAGTTGGGAGAGCCGTCTGTGGAAAATTCTGCCGACCAGGCATGGCAATTTTACTCTCCAGATGTGTTTGTTCAGGTTTAGGATGTTCCTCCACCAAATTCATATCTCCATCGTCTCCATCGAAAAGGGGATCAAATGAAGCATCCGATTTTTCGTCTGAGTCGGCCACTCGAGGTAGATTCTCCGCATTCTCTAGCTTTGTATTAGTGTCATCGGGAAAAGAAGTATCGAGAGGGAGAGCATCCGAGGCTGACGTATTGATTGAATCTGGCACGATATCTGATGTTGATTCAAGATGATTCTGGGTATTTTTGCGCTAAATCGCTGGGCTGTGGTTCGTGCTGCTCAATACGAGCTAGTCCAGGAGTTCCAAAGTCAGAGAAACCAGAATTTTGTGGTCGAAGAGCGATAGCAGTGAACTGGGCGCCATGTGCAGCGAAGTTACGGACGCCCTGGCCAGTGTTCAGATCCCATTGCTGAGAAAAACACCACTTGAGCTTCACAGAGAACCAATGAAACAGGATGCTCACGATTGCTTGGCCATCCCAACCTGCACTGAAGAAAGATTTTTCATCGTAGTCTATTGCAAGTGCTGAGATCGGGCCCCTATGACCACTCATAACATGACAAAGGTGACCTGGATCATGCCGCACAGTGAAAAGATTGATATGCCCGGCCTGGGTAGAGCTGAAATGATGAAATCAAATAAATCCTGGAAGATTCACTCACATCAGAGCCTCCAAGTGCCCAAAGAGCATCTGACTGCATGGTCAAGCTGTACACTGGTGCTATGCCAAGATCATCGTCTACTATCGTCCCGTTCAACTTCTTTGAATCAGGCACTGCAGGATTCTCCCACCAACAGTATAACTGACCAGCTTTCATGAGGCCCTCAACGACACCAGAATGATGCCTTTGAGGTGTAGAAAGAAAGGTCTTGCCATTGAGACTGGCGAATATATCATAATCACGTATGTAACCATCGTCAGCGCCGGTGAGGACATGGGTCATGCATGCCGAAGAAGCAAGACAGTGCACGGGAACCGGGTGAGGCAATGCACATACGGCCTCGGCAGTGAACGACCTTGGATGAGGAAGCTTCGGATCTAGAGAGAAACGAAGAGCCTGGCGTCTCCTCGCAGCAGGAGATGGCGAACGTCCGAGTGAAAGCTGGGAAGCTAAGAAACGGTGCCCTCAGCCGAGATAGAAACCCTGAGCAGACTCTTACGTGTAATGATATGTTGAGAAATCTTGGCTTGACTAGTTGTGGGTCTTGTTGTAGTCGGATGTGGTAGAGGGACTTGTGTTGCCGAAACATCGATTGGGATCCTCTCATTTCCGAACTCTTCCTCTTCCTCTTCTTCTTCTTCCTCTTCCTCCTCTTCATCTTCTCCTTGCTCCTCGTCTTCATCATCGTCTTCATCCTCCTCCCCTTCCGAGGATTCCTAAAATTAATGTTTATGGGTTCCGGTAGGTGGCTGAAAGGAATCCTCGAATACGTACATACATACCTCGTCGCTGTCCTCTGTTTCATCATCTTGTGCATCCATTAGAACATTTTCATCTTCGTCATATTCTCCTTCCGATTCCAAATCTTCGAGTCCATCCTCTTCAGATTCACTCGTCATGATAGTTGATGTTACCATACCATCAATACCTTTCATTAGAACTGACGACATCACGTGCTTGCAAAAGCTAATGTACCAAGATCGTCAACAACCTCTGCAACTTAAGCGGGCCGGTTGATCCGTTACTCCCAGGAGGACTCTCCGAACCTCTTCATCTCCCGACAACATGGTCCTTGCCGACCTAGGGCGTAAGCTCAATGCGGCACTGTCATCCCTCAACAGGACACCAATTGTGGATGAGAAGGTAGCCGCCATGTGTATAATCGTTGGCGTTTTGACCCCGATCCACACAGGCCCTCGATACGATGCTCAAAGAAATAACAGCTGCTCTGCTGGGGTCAGATGTCAATGTTAGGCTTGTTGCATCCCTGCAGAAAAAAGTGAAACAGAAAGTGAAGGCATTGCTAGAACAGAATGCTGGCGATAAAAGCAAGGAGATGAACCGGAAACATCTCATCCAGAAGGTGACCGTCCTCGAATCCCGCTCCATTTTTCAGCTTCTAGCTTACGAACTGTAATCGATAAGGTAGTATTTGATGAACTTGTTTCCCTTGTTGATCCAGGTGTTGAGCCCTACAAACCCAAGAAAGGTCAGTCCAATGTCATCATGCTCGTTGGACTCCAGGTATGCTGCTATATTGCCATTCAGTGTCAATCTTAAACAACTCCGACAAAGGGCAATGGGAAAACAACGACCTGCACGAAACTTGCCGTTCATTACCAGAAACGTGGCTTCAAGTCTGCCATAGTCTGCGCAGATACTTTCCGCGCTGGCGCATTCGACCAGACCCGCCAATCAGCAACAAAGGCCAAAGTTGCCTACTTTGGCTCTTACACAGAGACCGACCCTGTTTCCATTGCTTCCCAAGGTGTCACCAAGTTCAAGAAGGAACGATTTGAGATTATTATCGTTGATACTTCAGGTCGACATAAGCAGGAATCCGAGCTGTTCCAAGAGATGGTACAAATTGGTGATGCTGTAAAACCCAACATGACAGTGTTGATCTTGGATGCCAGTATTGGACAAGCTGCTGAAGCACAAAGTAGGGCATTTAAGGAAAGTGCGGATTTCGGTGCTATCGTCGTAACGAAGATGGATGGTCATGCGAAAGGAGGAGGTGCAATTTCTGCGTATGTTGCATGCGTTTTGAGGTAGCAGGCTCATTCATCGCTCACGGGTCTACAGTGTTGCAGCAACTCAAACGCCCATAATTTTCCTGGGTGTCGGGGAGCACCTTTATGATCTCGACCGCTTCTCTCCTCAACCATTCATCTCTAAACTCCTTGGCCTTGGAGACATGCAAGGTTTGATGGAACACATGCAAGATCTAGCAAGTCAGAATCCCGACAAGCAGAAAGAAATGGCTAAGAAGCTCGAGGAGGGTAAATTAAGCATTCGTGACTGGCGCGAACAAATTCAAAACGTCATGAACATGTTTGTTTAATTCCTGGAATTCTCTCGAGACAATTGACCAACCTTAAATCTCAGGGGACCGATCAGTAAAATTGCCTCGATGATTCCTGGATTACCACAAGAACTCCTACAGGGTTCTGATGAAGAGGGTTCACAAAGAATGAAACGCATGATTTATATTACGGATAGTATGACAGCTGCTGAACTTGATTCTGACGGGTCACCCTTTATGGATTTTGGCAAAGACGGAAAGCCTGTCGGACTCACATGGAGAGTTACTCGTGTAGCACGGGGAAGCGGTACGTGTGTCCGTGAAGTTGAGGAACTGCTCTGTCAATATCGCATGATGGCCAACATGGCAAGACAAGCTGGCGGCAAGAATGGCTGGTAAGCCTAAGTGCAATCATCAATTGAAAATACAATTCATCATCGTTATAGGCTCCAGGCCATGCAAAAAATGCAACAAGCAGCCGGTGGCAAAGGTCGTAGTCTGAATGGAATGCCCACGCCTGCCCAAATTCAGGCACTTCAACGAACAATGCCTCCTGGAATGCTGCAACAGATGCAGCGGCAGCTCAGAAATGGTGGTAGTATGCAAGAGATGATGAAAGCCATGATGCAGGGACAAGGTGGTGACCAACTTGATGTGGAAGAGATGCAGCGTACGTTTATCACCCTGGTTGACAATTGAACTCATTGATATCAGGCATGATGGCTCAAATGGGTGGTGGACGAGGTGGTCTGGGAAACTTGGGCGGCATGCCAGGTATTGCAGACATGATGAAAATGATGGGAATGGGTGGGGGACGATAAAACTATTATTGTTGTAAGCAGACCACTGCCCGAAGTGACATGTAGAATTAATATGCAGAATAGGTGTACATGTAAGATAGATGCAACTCTCGATAGCCGCAATTCCAAAGATGCCCACTAAAACCTTATTGTATCATCATTTAGAACTATCTATTCTGCTTTCCCCACCTCTTCTTGATGTTTGAAGCAGCCGATACATTGTTGAATATAAAACTGGAAGTATGCTTATCAGAGCCTGTCGTCTTAGACACGAACATTGTTCCTGCGAACATGATCTACATTATCTGTGAGCTAGAACACAGTATCTGTGTCAAGAGAATCGACATACTGCCCACAATCCCCATACTCCAATAATGAAGGAAACAATAAACATGGCCAAAGCAAGTGACCCAACTGACGTCGTGTTCCACGCCAAAAACGCGGAAAGACTAGCAGCAGCGGTAAGGGGTCCGAGAAGAGGTTGATACGGTTGCATCAATGGTTGGACCAAAGGCACGGACTGAGGGGTAGAGGGGATCTGCATGGAGGCATTAGCGATTAATAGTTCGAAAATAATATTCGGACACTTGCATTTAGCACGAGAGCCAGTGCGACGGCACACAGCCATATACCAAAGTGAAGAGCAAGAAATGATTCAAGAGCAGTGAGCGAGCTTCGATATCCCCAGGCTGGTTCCGAGATGAAGAGCAAAAAGCGAGGAAAAAAGACCAGACATGAAGCCAACACCAGTAGTCTGTAGAATAGATGGGTAAATTTGAGACTCAGAATCAGTTCGATTGAAAAGTTTCACAGAGCAGCCGAAGCCCAAGACCATGTTGCGAGTGTATCCGTGGGCGAAGAGGGCCTATTGGGAAAAATTTGCTGTTGCGCTGGTTGGGTTGTTTGCAAGTCGGACATACGGTTACGTCACTTGGTGAGTCGTCATATCAGTGGAGAAGCACTAATTTCATCAGCCACAGCCATTGTCCTTGGCAGTTTGCATTTCGTCCAACGTAGGCTGCCTTTGAATGTGAAGGGCACAAACCAGAAACCCAAATGGATGTGAGAGAGCTTGGTCTGTGGATTCTCTAACTTGAGTTTCCCCTATAGAATGTTCCCATGATTGTGGCCGCATCAATTGACTATCCAACCTTTTGCGATCGATCTGATTGACTGGCTTCTCAAACTGTTCTCTACCCACTTATTATCGAACTGACTGAGAGATTCGAAATTTTGAACGTCTCGTCAAGAAGATCTCTCTGCCTCGTTCTGGTTCTTTGATCAAACCTAATTTCCATCCGGTGTCTACTGTTAATACTACAGTACCTGTAACAGCGTCTCATTACTATACGACATCATTCGTCCTCACAATAGTGCATTAACCTTGATAGACGGCAATATCATATTGGAATTTTTGGGCACAAGGTGTCCTTTTATTTCACTGTCCACATCGAACTGCTGAGGCTTCGTTTTGCTCTTCTCTTTACGGGCTCGTCTTTGATGGGCTGGCTTCGAATTTTCTCTACGTCGATTGACATACAACAACCATAGGTGAAATACTTCTAACCACTGATCATGTACAGTAGACTGACCCCGGTTGTTTCTTCTTGCATCGAAGCTTACGTTCTTCTCGCTCAACACCTCTCTGTCCAAGAGTAGTAGATTTAAGTGCACCATACCTTTGGTCGATTGACGCTGGGAACCCGCTGCCATTCAACGGAGTCAGAGTAATTGCAGATATACCATCCATACTATGCCCAATTCCTTGGTAGATATAACATAAGCGGTTGCAATACCTCTATTCCTTCAGTAAGTACACAAACAAACGGCCGACACTCAATTTCCACGAATACAAATGACAAGCACCAGCCGTAATGGGACAGGGAGATATAAGGATGCGGGGAATGAGAGATACAACAACAGCATCAATCAGAAGCATCACGATGGAAAGCACAAAAGATGGTATTAGAATCAAAGGAGGGGACGAGCCAAACGAAGGCTCAAAGCAAAAGATGCATCGACTTATTGTTGAGGCTGCTGGGCAGCATAATCCTGAAGAACTTTGAGAGCTTCTTTGACCTTGCCTTCCAATGCCTCTGGCGATTGCACCAACTGGACAAGCGCATCGGAATCCATCTCAAGTAACATACCAGTGATCTTCCCGGAAAGGTCACCCTGAGTGCTACAGAAAGACGTTCAGCGAGAAAGGTCAGTTGAAAGTAAAAAAAGCTCACGGAAAGATCTTCATGTAGATGAGTTCACCGAGCACTTGTTTCTGCTCCGCGGGGGGTATCGCAGCCAATTGTTCCGCCGTAATCATAGGAGTTTGTTCAGAAGGAACGGAAACCGCGGCAGTGGAAGCAACAGGTTCATCGACCGGAACTCCTTGAGGACGAGTATGAGGTTTTCTCTGGCCAGGCTGAGGAACACGACTGGCAGGAAACAGGAACCTCCTGTGAAACAGTACGCCCAGGAATGGGTGCGCCTTGAGGAACCGGTCTAGAAACGACGGCATTGGGAGAAGGTCCGTTCGCACGTGGAATGGGAACATTTGGGAGGGTCGGCGACGAGCCGGGACCGCGAGCGATGGAGGTGCGGGGAATTCCGCGCGGGTAGCCTGAAATACCATACGGTTGAAGGGCACCTTGGGGGTAGAGACTGGTCATGGGTGATGGAATGGGGGCAATCGATCCATTTGGGGGGTAACGACGAGGCATCATGTTAGACTGGCTGTAAGACATCATGCGATTTGCAGGGTATCCAGGTGCAGGGGGATAATAAACTGTATTGTTAAGGTAGCCACCCGGAATACCCGCTGCAGCGGCCTGTTGCATCCTGATCTGATTACGCTGGGCAATTTGACTCTCGAGCTGTTGTCTGCGAACCTCACGCCGCTGGGCGAGCGAAACGTACAAGGGCTTGTTTCCAATCATCTTGTTGTTCATCTCGGCGACAGCCTTAGTTGCCTCATCAGGGGAAGAGAAACATACAAAACCAAAGCCCTTCGAAATGCCTTTTTCATCACGCATAACCTTGCAACTGGTGATAGTTCCGAAAGGCTCAAATTCAGCACGGAGTTTCTCGTCGTCGAAGTCATCCTCTAGATTCTTGATATAGAGATTGACTCCTTGATATTTGGACAGCTTTTCGAGTTTGACTTGCTCGTATGATTGACGAAGTTCTTCCTCACGTTCAGCCTTCTTCTGGGCGCGAGTTACGAAGAGCTTTTTGCCGTAAAATTCGGTGTCATGGAGCTCATCAATAGCCCTTTGAGCCTCCTCATGGCTTTCATAGTTGACAAATCCGAAACCCTTACTTTTCCTATCTTCATTTTCGGCAACGATCAAGGACGTGATTTTGCCCATCTTAGCAAAATGTTCCGCAAGTTTTTCGTGAGTAACCTCAGCATCCAGATTTTTGACATAGAGGTTGGTAAATTGAGCCCTCATTTCGTCGAGCTTTGACTGGCGCTCCTAACGAAGTGACATGAGTACACTATCAGTCTCAAATGACGTCGCCCAAACCTTGCGAGAAATATGATATCCAACATAAACCTTTTTGTCGTTGAGCAACATTCCATCAACCGACTTGATAGCATTATCAGCAGCATCAGAGTGTTCGAAATGCACGAAGCCATAACCCCTGGAGCGGCCGTGCTCGTCGGTGGCGACTTTGCAAGACAAGACATTACCAAAAGCCGCAAATGTATCATGAAGAGCCTGGATATATTGATTAGATGCACATATACTCGGGTCAAATGTAATAAAACAAACTTTGTTGTCGATACCTTCATCCAAGTTTTTGATGAAAATGTTGCCCTGACCAGTTTTGCGAAGAGCGGGGTCACGCTGAGACCACATGATCCGGCTGAGATAAGACGAAACTGTGAAAATATACTAGATGATAAATTAGCGCACGTACCATGCACGGTTCTTGATCAGCGAATAATTGAGCTGCTCGAGAGCTCGTTCACCTGAATACAGATATGATTGAGTTAGCGGTGTTTGACAGTGATCAAAGCCAAAATTCACCATCGGCAGCATTGAGATAGTTGATATATGCATACCCAAGGGAGCGACGAGTGACTGCATCGCGGCAAACACGGATGCTGTGGAATTATGACTGAGATAATCCACTTGATCAGAAGAAAAATGACATACCTGGCAACAGGACCAATCATGTTGAAGATTTCAAAAAGCATGGCCTCCGTGACGGTAGGGTCAAGCTCGCCGACATAAAGAGAAGCGGACGGAGCAGACGATTGAGGAGCAGGAGGATTGTAAGGAGCCGCGACTGGCGCAGGAGTAGGCTCGACGACCTGGACATTTTCAGGCTGCTGGACAACGGGAGACGACATTTTTTTTAGTGAAAATTGAGGGGTCGTTACTGTTTTGTGTCTTTTTTCTGCGACTAGGAGGACCGATCCTGGTGTCAGATGGACGGTAGGCAAAATGATGAGGTACACATACACAAGAAGAGATAACAACACAACCGCTTGAGTTTAAATTTTTTAAGTTTTTATGTCTTGTTTTGGCTTTACCAGTCATCATCAGCGTCGACAACCACGATGAGGGGAATGGGTCTCACCTTTAATGAGATGGTTGGTTAGAAGAAACTGTCACGTCGCCTGGGCCTCATTTTTGATCACGAAGCTTCAAACTCCGCTTGGCGCTATCATTAGTTGGACGTAATACCTTCACTCGTTTCTAGCATTCAAACATACTCATACCCTCCAACGAATATGGGAATCAATTTCTTTCAATGAAAACAAGGAGGATCTGAAATTCACTAGATCGAATGGAAAGGCTAGCTCTAATAAATGGCCCAAGATTTGTAACAGTCGTGGCCGAAATCAAGCTCCGACATCACAAGCCCCTGCAACTGTCAGTGAAATCTTGCCTGTAAAAAAATTTTCATGTATTTGGCCATCTTCCTACAAATTCTCTGTGCTACGAGTTATTCTTGATATTAGGTACAATACTCGGAGCAGGTCCAAAGACAAGGCGGCTAACTCCTAATGCAGCTCCTAGTAGTGGCCAAACTATGACTAAGAAATTAATTCTTCGTTAGACCCTATTTCATTTGTCTGAGATATCGTGTCTTTAGACTATCTTTCTGCGTGGCAGGGTATCTTTACCGGCATTCTCTTTCTAGTCGCATTCTGAAATGAAACATTACCAGTCGAATCATTTCGTGCATCAGATGGATTGCGAAACCTGTCTACAAGTCCATACAACGTCCCACATGCGTCATCGTTAAACGGCTCTGGGTCCCATTGGAGGCTCGAAGGTGAACGCTGAATATTTGTGTACGGTCTCAAAACTCCGTTATACCGGCAGCTGGTGTTGATGCTCGTTCACTTTCACTTTTACTCTGCCCACCTCGGCCCTAGAACACCGGTCGAAGTTGTAGTAGAACGTCTGGTGACTGCATGTGTTGTTATCACTCAATGTTGGAATAGACTTCTTCCTCAAAGTACGATCTATGCGCGATTCAATCGACTTGAATGAATCGGAGACTATTGCCCTGACATTTAATAATCAGCCAGAATGCCGAGTTCGTCTTAGGTATATGAGCTTGTCTCCTGTCGAGAACGTCAGCGACACTATGACACGCATTCATACCTCAAACTCCCTGCGAATGCTGGTCTGGCGGAAGGTGGTACAATCAGAAGCATAAGTCCTATTAGAGGCTGAAAAATAATACAAAAGAGCATACAAACAACAGAGTGGGAGAGAACGATCCACCACACTAGAGATACATTATGCATTCCTTCATCCTCGCGTGAAATATGCTTTTGCGCCATGTGTGGCTAGCTCTGCTTTGGCCTGAACAGATCAAAATCGGTCAGACTGGTCACGCACATTCCTCAGAAGGTGCGGTGATAACACTGACCTTTTCCATTGTGTGCCCCGCGGCGTTATGGTGGTTGTATATCTTGCAAACGGATAATTGTCAGAGAATCATACTCTTTGGGGCAATGGAATAATTCAATCAG
This sequence comes from Leucocoprinus sp. KB1807203, assembly GCA_019327925.1. Lineage (NCBI taxonomy): Eukaryota > Fungi > Basidiomycota > Agaricomycetes > Agaricales > Agaricaceae > Leucocoprinus > Leucocoprinus sp. KB1807203. Next base: position 731,549 of record JAHTMQ010000100.1, read on the forward strand.
AGCGAACTTACCTGGACAAAATAGATCGCGTTCCCTACGCCTTGGATCGTCCAACCAACAGTGGCTAAAGTGCCAAGGATAGCGGCAACCCAGTGATGGCCGATATACATGCGGATAGTCTGGATCAATCCAGCTGAACCAGTACTGAAGCACAGATGCGGAGGAGGATATAAGCCTTCGGCCTCGGACTTTGACTCATAAGCAAGATCGAACGCGCACCTGGGTATACCAATGATCCTGGTGGCAAGAGTGAGAAGGGAGTAGAAGAACGTAGAGGGTATGCTCACATATAGGCACTGAAGAGAAGGTGAAACCCCCCGAAGAAGAAGTACAAGTCTGGGCAAAGAGATTGAATCACCATTGCGGATTCTAGTCGGCTGGCTTACAGAAGTAGAGGGCTTGCTCCTGAAATCAATCCGAGTCAGCATAAGGTCTCAACTTCGCGAATAATGTTTTGCTCGCCTTCATATAACCATTATAGATGGGTCTGAGGCTTGACATGAAACGAGGCCAAGTATCGAAGGGAGATTGCACGTACCGGTACCAGAGGAGAAAGGATAAGGTTCCAATGATGAAGATATAGCTGAATTGGATTAATTAGAGCTTGGATCGACAGGGAATGTTGATGGAACAATATACCCTATGCTGGCACCCAGGTCACTGCCACCGTCTTTGGTGTCGGAGAAAAAGACGAAGAGGCATGCAACCATGTTCACAATTAATGTGCCCAGAAGTACTAACCATAGTTGGTAGAGTCGTGTGATTAGCGGCCGCGAAGCCTCTGGTATTTCGTCCTGAATAGAGTGGAATATAAGAGGATAGACTAGGGAAGGGTGAGCGACATGAGTATAATGTTGGGAAGAGCACAGACAGGGGGGCCAGTTGTTTCTGCCATGCTTGCGTATATGTTCAGATTTTGAGTCAAGTTCAGCCTCTCTTCTCTGGAGATCAGCCTCTCTACGCTGAAGATCCTCGAGCCTGGTAGAATAAGGATTTTGAGTGGGATCGTCGAATGGATTTGTATCAAGGGAGTGAGATGAAGCAAAGGGGTTTTCGATATAGTTGCCTGAGCAAAGGTTCTAAGCATGGAATGCAGATGGACAGCGGCGGAGGAACATACTCATAGTTTCGTCGTCTGACTGGTCGACACCAAGGGCAACGGCGCAGGATGGCCGGTGTTAGCCGGTGTTTATGGGGACCAAACAAGGAGGAATCTGGCAGTGCGCAGGCCATCGAGCGATGTGACATGGCTATTCGGCTTGGCGGATGGGTATAAAGTCTTGAGATTTGCTAACGCGTGTCTAACAGGAACTTCATTTGTTCATCCTTCTCGTCTTCCGACTCTAAGTGAGTGCTTTTTTCCTCGTGCTCTTCCTTCATCTCTCATTTCTGCCCATCAGCCCTTCTTTCCTTTATATATATACTCCTCTACTTTCCTTCCCCCACCGTCCTTTGAGCTAGCCCCCTGTTTTCCTACCCGCTGTCCATCATGCTCAATGTACTCTTCCTCGCTGTCCTTGCCCTTGCTGCCTCGTCTGTCTCTGCACTTGCCGTCCCCCGTGCTCCCGATGCCTCCAACTGGTCTGCTTCCCTTGAGGTGCACTGAGTGTGGCCCGGCAAAAAAATAATACTCATGTTCTCTGCAGGACTACTCAATCTATCATGCACGTTACCTTGCTATTGGGTGTGAAAACAAGCATTCCGATGTTAGTTTCTTCAACCAATGCTGTCATCCTCTCGCTGTAGGTTATCTCACTCCTTCTTTCGACCTATGTCGTCCTCATCGCCACTGATTAGAAGGGGACTCAGCCTGATCCTTCTTGCGAATCGTCTACCAGGATTGTCAGTAATTCGGGGTTCAATTCTAATGGCTAGTACGTGAGGCTTCCAATATCCCAGGAACGCATGTATGAACTCTTGGAACAGTGCTACTTTCTTCTACCAGAACGGCAATGCCGGTGCCTGCGGTCAATACCACAGTGACAACGACTTGATTGCTGCCATGGGTTAGTAGTTAACCTTGATCGACTTTTTGTCTGCTCATTTCTCACGCAATAGATGTTGACCGATACGGAGATACGAGCCGGAAATCCAGTCTCTGTGGTAAACGCGTCGAAATCATCAACCCCAAGAACGGAAAGGTGATGAGAATGCTTTGTGTGTCCAAATTTCTGATCATAATGTTCTTCCGCAGTCGGTTACCGTCACCGTTGCTGATGCCTGCCCTACATGCAAAAATAGCAATTCCATTGACCTCTCTCATGGTGCCTTCACAAAGATTGCCACAGAGAGTGAAGGCATGGTTTCCAGTGAGTTTCTTTTCTCCTTGTCGGAAACTGGGCACTCGATGTACTGATGTTCAATTTCAAGTCATATGGAAATATGTCTAAATTTTCCAAACATAGATTCAATTCGTGGCACTTCATCGATACCCTCCATTCTTCCCCTTTTATCTTGGGCTGGTTCCCTAAGTGACTTTTGATGTCCATGAGGGCCAAATTTATGGTCGTTGTTTTAAGACTATCGACACCGGGTGACGGTAGAACTCTCCTAGTGAGACCTCGGGTTTCCTGGAGAATATTCAAGGTTATTGTTGTTCTAGATGGCTTCACTACCAGTGTTATGTTACTCTGTCAATCATGTTGTACAAATTTGTCGGGTGACAATCACAAGAATCAGTTGTTCGAACAATGGCGTCTTGCCTGGTTAATTGTTAGGTGACCTGTGACCTGGATCTCGGATCTTCCATGTCACAACAATTCCTTATCAGGGGTGAAACTCCTGGATCTATCTATCTATACCTGCAGTGAACCAGCTCTGTGGTATACATGAATCCTACCTTACAACACATCCTTGTTATAGGTGGTAATGGATTCATCGGTATAGATCTTTCTTCACAAGACAAACCCCTGAGTTCTGACCCATCCACAGGTTCTGCTGTATGCAAAGCTGCCGTAGCACGGGGGATGCAGGTCACTAGCATCAGGTCAGCCTGCATTTTCTCCCTTGACGCGGATCGTTCTGACAAGCAGATGTTCTAATGCTGCCAAACTTCCAACTCGGACCCTGCTGTTTTCCCTCTAGTTCCTCAGGACAACCATATCGCACGGTGAAAGGGCACACTCCGGCATGGGTGTATAAGGTTATTGCGAAACTTCCTCTGGCTATGATCCTGGTTCATGTGCACTCAGTTGCTCCTTTACTGCAATCACTTGCTGCTCATTGGCTTCTTTTTCATGCGCTTTCAACCTTCTATTCTGCGGCTTGTTTGCACTAACACTAGCATTGATGAATGCCTTGTGTTTGAAATCCTACGATTTATTCCAGTGGCAGCTTGTTTCTGCTCTGACATGCATTTGTCTACGATTGGAAATCCAACTTTTTCTCTGCGGATCGCGTCATTGTATTGCGTCGTGGGTGATTCGCTCCTTTCGCATTTCATGTTCACGTTTTTGAATGAACGGGTGGATGCGGACACGTTCCTGTTGTCTTCAAGGGAACAATAATCCAACAATGCAACACTTTGATCCTTTGGCCTCCTTTGCCGTCGAGAATTGATTCATTTCTGAAAAAGGAATTAGTACTAACGGAATGGGTCTTCCTGTTACTAGGTAAACTGGCAAAAGGGTGATGCACTCCACCCCGAAACTTTTCAGCATACTTTTTCAGAAGTGTTAGGCGTGGTTCATACGCTAGGCACCCTTTTCGAAGATGCGGACGGAGCGTACAAGCGCGCTATCAGGTCCGGGGATGTTCCTGGGCTACTTGGTAGCTTCTGGAGAAACATCGTTGCCGGTGGGAGTGGAGGAAATCCTCTCGAGAAGCACCAACAGCTCGGGGAACAGACTAAGAGGGGCACGTATGAGGTCATAAATCGAGATTCTGGTAAGCCTTCATTTTTATTACATTGTAATCTGGTGTGCCTTCCCATCCTGCCGTTTTCAACTTCCTTTCCCCAAGGTGCTGATTTGCGAGTTGCTGACGATTTAATTACCGTTCTCTCATTCCGAACCCTTTCCGGACTTGATTGGTACATCTCGGCTTGTGATCCTCGAATTGACTATCTGGATTCGACTGCATTGGTACAGCACTGCAAGTCTGTAGGGCATTCGTCACCTCAAAGCCTTCTGCACGTACAACTATCAATGTTCGCGCCCGTTTGTATACATCTCTGCAGAGGACATTTTTCGTCCCGTAATTTCGCCGCGCTATATCGAAACAAAATGGGAAGCTGAAAGGGGCATTGAAGAGATAATGACGAGTGCTCCCGATTTTAGAGGCGTATACATTCGTCCGAGTGCGTGTTCAGCCCCCCATTGGATCCGTGTTCTAACTCGGATCTTATTCTGTATTGGCCTTTTCATCATCGTGATGGACAATTGCTTATGGTGTTGTGAATCATTATGGCATGCACTGTTGTTCTGGTGGTGGTGGATCTGCAGGTTTAGTTTATCATGCACATCAGCGACCCCTTACGACACCTGCAGCGGTTCTATTCGACCTTTCGGCCACAGTTCATGCCAAAGTACCTCAAACAATTCCAACATCATCGAAAATTCTCCGATCACTTGGCTCATTGGTTTCCCAAAGACAGAGAAAGGACGAACAGGTGTGGAGCTCACAAACAAGAGGGGGAGCTGCTGGGGGAGATGGAATAGAAAACCTGATGTCATCTTCGAAGTCAGCTGAGGAATCGCTCGGAGGTCCAGGGGTGTTCAGACGACCTTCATCATTTGAGAGTATGGCTAACGCACTGGAGACACCACCGATCCATGTGGATCATGTCGCGGATGCTATCATGATCGCTTTGGACTCCGGGAAAAGCGTCCGAGGTGTAGTTGGAGTTCAGCGAATGCGGGAGTTGATTGGGTGGTCCCAAAATGGAGCTCCTAGAAGTGGTGATAAGAAAGCCAGCGCCGATTTTCACGCCGGAGCTGCGCTATGATTATGCAGGATGCCTGCTGCTTACTGCTTATTGCCTACTGCCTACAAGTGGTCCAGACGCGCACATCTCCCTTCTTGGTTGAGCTACGGTTAGATAAGATTAGAAGGTGAATGACGAAATCGTGACAAGTAATATAGTCTAAGCTTCCGTTTCAAACCTACTTGTGCAATTACATCCGCACAAATCATTTGTAGGCGCTGATTCTGTGTGATTATCGGGGGTCACAATGAGTACAGGGTATTCTCGGCAGATGGCGGAGTTGACGAAAAAGGTCTAACAATCTGATATCACGGACATCCACCCCTGACGGTCGAGACCCACTGGGAAATTGCACCGTCAGGTTGGGAAAACGTGGATATTCTCTATATATTTGGATACTCTGTGCTCTCGCTTACCCTGCCTGAGAAATCAGGAATCCAGGCACTGGGTAGAATCGGGTGGGTTTGGCCCATTCGTATCAACTGCTTTTGCTTATCGTACCAGACGGATATCGGGATTACAATTGTACATTTCTGTCGTTTGACCTCTTTTACTCTTCATCCATATTCCGTCCGTTTGGTATGAAGATGCAGAATACAGCAAATTACATTTTACGCTGGGCTGTTCAGAATTCAGCCACGGCAAGGGGTTCCCGCATCAGCACCACTCCTTCTACCATTGCTACATCCGTCACGCGATGCCATTTTACGACCTCTGAAGCCACCTCTGAAGCCTCTTTCCTCGATACCCTTCGCAAAAATCATACTCCTCCCACGTCGACGCACAGGATCAATGGCCCCATCGGTGCCCATGTTAACACCAGTCCGTCCGAGGAACTTGAGAAACCTACACGATTTCTTCGTATGATCATGTTCGGCAAGCCTGGAGCGGGAAAAGGCACCTTGGCACAGCGATTGGTGAAGAAGTATGACCTAGTCTCCATCTCCACGGGTGATCTTCTGCGTCGACACATTTCCGAGCGAACGGACCTGGGGCGGGAGGCTGAGAATATTGTTGCGAGGGGTGATCTGATACCTGACAAAATTATGTTAAAAATTGTAACTCACGAACTCGACGGACTTCGGAATGAGGTAGGTCTGGAGTTCACGGCTGTTTTGAAGGGGTTTGAATGATTGATTCGTGCATTCCTAGAATTGGATTTTGGATGGTTTCCCTAGAACTCTTGGACAAGGAGAACTGTTAGATGCACACCTGAAGTGAGTCTTTTTTCAGATCTCAACGCTTCCAGATGTATAATCGCGTCTCTTCTGTGTTTTAGCAAATGTAATATGCCGCTAACTCTCGTCGTTAATATTGATGTTCCAGACAACATTATCCTTCAGCGAATTTCCGATCGCTGGATTCACCCCTCATCCGGTCGTGTTTATAATATGTCTTATAACCATCCGAAGGTGGATGGTGTCGATGATATTACAGGTGAACCTCTCGTCAAGCGTCCAGATGACAATCCTGTATGAGATCTGCCACTTCATTGCCGTAAAGCACTGACAAAGTTTACCTGCCTAGGAAACATTTTCTCGACGGTTGGAGGCATTCTACGAAGCCACATCTCCCCTTCTAACCTATTACAACACCCAAGACGCCCAGGAGCAAAATTCCTACACGACTTTACAACACCCTCACCAAGTATCCTTTCATCGTCCTCACAAGCTCAAGCTAGGTACACTCTCTGAAGCCACATCGGATGAAAACTGGCCTCACCTAGACAAGATGGTTCAACAATTCTCTGCACTGAAGGAACGGATTTCTCAGACGCGGCATGGCCTCAGTGATGCCATTGTTGCAAGTGGGCTCGGTGCTGCCAATGCCTACCGCCCTAACCAGCAGGCTGTTCAATAGACAAGACATTCAATGCATTGATTACACTACAGTTTCCCATTCTATTTCTATAGAAATTGGTTTTCTTGAGCCAATTCTTTTGTACCAATGTGTAGTTGATTATATCCACAGCCTTATTGTAACCGAGCTTTTTGTTGAATGGAGGTTCTGATTGATCTATCGCAGAGCATACCTGCAACACCGAATGTGAGTTCAGGTAGTCGATGGACTCAGCCAGAAATTTACATCTTGACAACATACAGCCCAAGAGGCAGACCTTCCTGCACTTTTTCGTGTACAAGTGTTAATTCTGCAGCAGCAAATAGTAACTTCCAAGCTTTATCTGATCTTAAAAACAGCTAAATTCATACCCACTGTTCAATCACAAATTCTAGCTCACCTTGTCAGACTCGAGTCCTCATCATCAAAGGTGATAGTTGCTTGGTCGTCATCGTCTGAACAGCAATTCTCCTTCACTACGATTACGCTGTCGCCCTTTTCACTTTCTTTCAGAGCTGCTTTACAGCGTCTGAAAAACTTGACTAGATCCTCGTTGGATAGATGGCCTAAACACCATTGACACCAGATCACGTCAAATCCTGTACTGGTATCGTCTTGTGACTCAGGCGCTTCGTATCCTATTCGATCCAGAAATCGCACACCATGTGGGTTCAAAGGATCAAATTCTTGCAATGTTCCCTGTAAAAACGTTACACTTTTTGTTCGTTCCGCAATGCCTCTCCACCGGAGATGATCGGGCGTTGATGGATCGAAACTTGCACGTCCTCGTGCTAGGGCTTCTTGAATGAAAGGCGTAACAGGTTCGAGGAGTACTACATCATCTAAGAGGTGTAAGAGAGTATCACATGTAACACGGCCGATACCAGCGCCGACGTCAAGCGCACGGATACGCTTTGTCCGGGTGACAGACTCGGGGCTGGGTCTGAAGGCGGGTTGGACGACGGACAGTGATGGATAGAGATGTAGAAGAAACAGACGTGAGCCAAGACTCTCTACGCGAGGCAGTGACTATGTAGCCAGAACTGTCAATCATACTATTCGGTAGGCAGGTATTATGCAGTCACCCCAGTACCAAATCCACCTGCCATTCAGATCGATGGGATGAGTGCAGTTTTTTCAAGTTGCACATACATACCTAATACGCCATCGTACGTCGCTGGCTGTGCAGTCCAATACTCGACACCGTGTGCAATGACAGGGGTATCGTTGTCAGTGTTGATCGTATCCATCAGCATTCGGATCAGATTTGGAATGGCAGAAGATCATCCATCACATGATGAATATTGATTGTCGAGCACTAAACACTTCACAATAACGCGTGTATAATGGCCTCTTTAGACGACATCTGGGACGCGCCAGTCAGCCCTCAAACAACACGCCATATTGACGCAGCCACTGATGATGATCAAGTGCAGCGGCCACATAAGCGACAGAAACAGGCATTGTTCTTATCGGACTCAGAGGATGAGGGTGGGGATGAGGGTGGAGATAGTAGTGGGATGAGGCACAACGTCGTGAAGGCAGTTCCAGTTGTGAATGATCATGGGATAGACAATGATGTCGAGGCTTTATTCGAAGATGCAGAGAACGATGCAGGGCTGAGTTTTAAGAGGACTGGAGATCTTGACATGGCTGCTATGGAAAGAGAGGCACAGGAAAGGCACTTAAAACCTTTGACACCTCATTCCGTAGTGCCCTCGAGATTACCGACGCGCAACAATGGTCCTTCTGGGGATGCTTCCCGAGGTTCGAAAATTGACAAGGGCAATACTACTCAAAAGCGAATTAGACCTGTGCCACTGAATGAGAGTCTTCTGCTTGGTCCTACTGGTTTCCCCGAATTGATATCTCTTGTCAAAGACTTTAAAGTGAAAGGGAAGGGTCGGGAGGTGTGTCTCTTTTGACCGACTGCAACGTTTAACTCAAAGAGAGCCGGAGGCTGAGGACCTGACTCGTCTCATGCGAGTGTACAATTTCTGGACTCATAAGCTTCATCCCAAGTTAAAATTCCATGACACTGTTGTACGAATAGAGAAAATGTGTCGCACAAAACGAATGCAGGTGGGTGTACACCTCAGAGAGGTCTTGCTACATCTAAGTTTCTTTCAGGTAGCCTTGTCTGTTTGGAGAGACGAAGCGCACGGCAAGGGACACGAAATCGATGGTGACTTATCAGATTCAGATTCCGGTGATAACAATGCCCCAGCAAGAAGAGAGAATAGCAAGAACTCAACGCCTGAGACTCTCGCTACACCTCATTCATTATCACTACATCCAGAAATAGACCCTGACCGCCCCTCCCTTCCGCCCTCTTCCCGTACTTCAATCAGTGGTCTTACAGATGACGATGATCATCTTAATCCTTCCACTTCCTCCCATTCTAGACCCAATGGGACGTCATCTTTGTTAACGTCTACGGGAGCGAAGAAGAGAATAATCGTGGACGATGACGTCGAGGATGAAAGTTTCTGGAAAGACCTGGAAGTAGCTCATTCGATGCAGCAATCATCTGAGTCACAGATGGCGCCCACGCAACTCGCAGACGATCTCGATGACGCAGAGTTGTGGGCTGCTCTTGGAGAAGACATAAACCAGTCTTCCGCAAGTTCGGAAGAACTTACATCAAAGAATGCTCTTATCATTTCTAGGCAGGTAGATGAGATGGATATTGATGACGATGATGTATGGGATATCATCGGGAAGAATGAGAAGCCTGCTCCAAGCCGTTCCCCAGTTATTACAGAACTTGCTGCTGTCATAGCAGACCCCGCACTATGTCCAACGATGCCTTCCGAGATGAAATTGCCGGCAGAGTCCGAGATGGATTGGGATGATGTGTATGCAGATTAGCTTGGAACCTATCGTTGTTGTCATCATTTGTATTGACCAGTATTTCAACTGTGTTCGTGGACTATCGGTTATTGTGGTCCGACTGGCTGTGAGCGCAGCAGTCGTTTTCGGAAATTGAAGTACCGGCGCCTGTCAGAATAGAAACAAGATTTTAAATCCCAACACTTCTCAAATCCTCTTGGAGCTCCCAGCGTTATTGAAGAGGTCACTGCCAGGAACATGAGACATTCGGAGATGACTTAGTTTTTATCTTAAACAAACGATCCGTCATCATCTCTATGATAGTTCGGCCTACACTAATGGCCTTAAACATGACTGTCTTTTTCCTTGCAAAATTTGATGTTCTTGTGTTTCTCCGGGATGTTTTTGCAGGTCGAATCTCAATCTACCGACGAACAATCCGACACCTCGTGAGAGCAGATGAGAGACAATACAGGCCTCCTTATATCTTTCAGGTGCGCAATTGGACCCAAAAAATTCTCCATGGCATTGGGTTTTCGTCTTCCATGGATACTAGACAATGCTCGATAAGCCAGCTGTCAGTTTATTAGCTTAATCCAGAGACCATGTCGAGAGTCATACTCGATGAATTAATGAAGATGAAGATTTCCATCCGGTACAAATTAGGAGGTAGTTATCATATAACTAAACTAGATTAAGTTGGATTATACAGAAGATTGGATGAAAATGGGACATTATGGATCGTCAGGTGGCGCCCAGAGTACACAACGACCGGTTGCATTGCCACTTGCTGCACGCTCTACTATCTTGGGATGGGAGCATGTAACCGCCTGTGTAGCGGTTATCCTAGCCAGAAGTCAGTAAGTTCGGGGCAGTCATCATCATACGGAGCTTACCGCGAGGGATCAGACAAGCGTGCCAAAAGGTCGCCTTTACCAGAAAAGATATCCAGCGAATGTTTCAAATTGCCAATCTACGGTAATATTGAAAGAAAAATCATGACAGGGAATGAGCTAGCACTCACTGTGAAGTGAGGATACACGTCTGGATTGGGACTCCACTGCGCTCGCAGAATTGTGACCCAGCGCCCCTAAATTCTCCGTTAAGGCTGGTTAGTTGAGTGGTGGTTGAAGTTAATCTTACTGTCTGACAATCATGGTGGATGCGATTAAAAGGCTTGAAGCTCTTGAACGGGTCAGAGCTATTTAGGGTTGAGGAGTTCAAACTCCATACTACCAAATCACTGAGCAAGGCATGCAGGGCTACACATCTGATTGTACCCACGCCGTATGGTGTCATCATAGCTCGTACTGACAATTTGCCTTCCGTGAGGGCCCCAATACGCAGAACTACATGATTTGTCATGAAGCCATTCGCCCCGAAGCAGGCCCAGACCTTTCTCCGAATTGTTAAAGTCAGTCACGGCGTTGTAATCATATTCAAGTAGCGTTGACTCTTCGGCCTGACCTCTTCCTGGTTTTGCAGGCTCAGAGTCAGAAAGTTGGCCAGCGAGGGTTTGCAACTTTCGTACATCCCAAATCCTAGAAAAACACAATGAGCAAGTCAAGGGTGATGAGGTTGGCGTAAAGGCCCTACTTAAGCGTGCGATTATTACTCGCTGTCAGAATCAGGTTGGGATAACTAGGGTTTATGCTGATGCACCCAATCTTATGGTCAGAGAGTCCGAAACGACGGGCTTTAAATTTCTCCTCTCTTAAATCAAGATGTGTTACTCCCCCGATTGCGTCAGAGATCCACATTTCATGTCCTGAAGGAGTCAAATCAGCATGGGTGATGAGAACGCGATCTTCGCTCGCATATATTTCCCGAGAAACTTGCGTTACGAAACAGAAGTTGCGTATCGTGCAATCGTAAGATGTTGTATAGACCTACAAGATCAATCAGCAGGCAGTAGAGTGATATATTAACTAGCTCACGCTATGTGCATTCACTGGATTAAATTTGATACTGGTTATTGACGATTTTGAAGTCGCCGGCCAATGTAGCTGAAGTCGCCAGTGCTTTCCTCCTTCTCGGTTATCAACCACAGGACTGCCATCTTCGTCAGTGACTTCATCTATTGGTGCTGTGGCATCCCAAATGCCTAGCTCCCCGTGTTTATCTGGTTTCCAACATGAAACACTCTCCTCTTCAGTAGAGATTGAACATACCACCAAAGAAAATCAAGTCTTTTGAGACGTCAGGGTGATACGCACAACTATATATGCGGTTCTGAGTAACTTTTGCTCGAGCAACAACCTTCATTGACCCAAGACGCTTCTTCAAGTTCTCCACCTCACGCTCATCTCTCTTACCGTCGTCGTATTCAAAAGTGTCGAAATCACCAACACGACGAGCGTGAGGACGACTCACAATGACCTTCAAAGCCACATCTAGTGTTGAGATGTCTTCAGGATCCTGTTCAACTAGTTTGTGTAGCTTAAGGTCTCCATTTCGGGGTCTTTTTGCAGCACGAGCTTTTTCCTCTGCTTCCAGCCATTCCTCCTCTTGTTTGATTCGAGAAGCTTCTTCTTCTGCCTTTTGAAAGCCACTGTGTCAGAAGTTCGGGAAACGATCAAAATAGCGTACCTCTCGCTTTTTCCTGTTTGCAGGGGTTTCGTTTGACACAATCACAATATTTCTCAACCGTGCAGACTGTCGCCTTGGAGCCTCCTCTTCAGGATCTTTGCGTTTTCGTTTCGCGGGTTGCACAGGTTTCGCAGTTGGCTTGGCCTTCGCTATCCCGATGGCAGAGGAGATTCGATTGACCTCGAGTCCTTCCATAAGAATGCGATTACGCGCGATGTTGGCCTCGCGTTCAAGCTCGCTATAAGATTCTAGTCAAGACAGTTCCAGGCGATCAATCACATAAAACTCACTACTGTGATAACTTGGGCATACTTGTGCAAGACTAGCTACATTGGATCCCCCAATGGTTGTAAATTATGACATCACGTGTGTGTGACTCTTCGTGCTATCATATCATATCGACTGCGTCCCTACTATACTTCAACTATCACCAGTATAAGAAAATGACTTACAGGTATCGACTGAATCAATTTGTGGATATGTTGCATCTGAAATTTAACAAGCAACCTATGAATCCCAATAATCTGGCGAGAACAACCCAGGAGTCGAATGCGGTGTTGCATCCATCGCACCTTCAATGATTGCGTTTCTGGTCTCGCTATCGCCTCATCCACACTTATGGATTGCAAGATATGAACAAGCTAGAACTTCAGCAATAATGAAATTCATTATGAACTCCCACTTCGAAATGACTTCTGACGTCGAAGGTGCTACCGATATGATGATTATTTACAACGAAGTCCGAGGTCTGATCCTCTGATTCCCTGTTCATCGTGCTTCCAAGCCTCGACAAGTATGAAGAGATCCGCTCGCTTCCAACTGCAGTTCAGGAGCTTGTCGCAGACATCTGACAGTACTGTCAAAGTGCTGCTTCCATTCAGTGCTGCTTCCATTCAATGTGGCTTCCATTCAGTTGCGGAGAGCTCAGTCGGAGCAGCTTGTTATTCATCTTCAGACCACGTTGAGGGTAGCTGAATTCGAAGCTTTCCGCAAAGTAATGCTGTCCCAATATAGAGCCGGAGCTTGGATGCACAGGAAACAAGCTTGACCACCCCAGCATTTGGGGCCTTATCCTTCACATGTATACTTTTGTCCTCATCACTAATATCTCTCCAGGTTATGTGCCATTCGAGTTTATTGCTCATAATGCCGACTAGGCTCTGGCCAGCCTGACGGTTACTCACAAATCACGATTAGTGATATCCACCTTGTGGACATCATTATTGACCTTATAGACACTCCGTACTTTTTCTATTCTTGCTTAGCCGCTATTTTGACAGGTTTCTCATAAGTAAGCTCCTTTTCATAGCTTCCTCAACCAATTTATCGCATGAGAACATTGAGGTTTGTGAGTTTGTTATACCTCAGAATGATCTGTTCATCGACATAATGGTTGCGTTTCCGATCTACTATATATACAGTACCAAATCGATACACAACCGGTGCGCGTTTGCTGCGGTCTAGTCTTGTCGTAGCTATATCCAACAGTTTCTAGGCAAGATTGATCAAACTATTGTGGCTGGCCCATTATTCTTGACAGGCTGAGGTTTTCGTGCTGCAAGAGGTCCATATTTACGGAGGACCATTTGTGCCAACGAGTTGACATGTTCTATCTTGCATCGCATACCTTGACCTGCTCTCCGGAGCATCAAATAATAGCGTCATGGGCAGTTATTCTAATGATATCATGAATAGATAGGCGTTTGTCTAACTATCGTAAAACACTATCTATGTATAACCATACCATATCATTATGAGCACAGAATATTCCGCCAGGCACTACCTCCCACATCGCTTAAAACGCGTTCCACTTCACCTTGTTCAATGTTCAACAATACTCTCCGATCGTCTTCATGTTTTCGAGCTACTATGGCTCCTTCCTCCACAACTATAGCCCTTGATGACGATAGCGAATCACGTACCATGAGCAGTTCGTTTATCGTCGGTCTTGTCTTGGGATCTGAATCAGAGGGTATAACATCCATATATATCAAATGCTGGTGACAAATCTGCAAAATAAAAAATGAGAAATGAAAAACCTGACAAGTCTTAGCTCCTCGCTTACTTCTCCCCACTTAATTTCCTCAATACCCTCACGTTTCATGCATTTCACCAGCGAGGCAAGCATGAGGCGTTCATGGAAGCTACAATCCTTCAAAAACGCTGTCACAGGATTGTGTTGCATAGCCCGGAATACTTCCTGGACATCTTTTATCGTTGCCAACCTTTTATCTGGCTGAGCAAGCTCGATTGTCCGTCTTCCATTTCAAAAAAAATCAGCCTCAGACTGTGTCTGTAAAAAAGACCCAATTCTTACCTGCATATGTCTAATACTCTTCGAGCGTCACCGCTGATACCACTAATCTTCATGGACGCCATCGTAATAGCCTTGTCCTCAATTACATCTATATTCTCTCCATCCAGACTTTCTTTCGCAGACGTCAGCCGCGCACGAACAATGGTCTCCAGTTGTAGTCGAGTATATGGCTGAAAATTGATTCGTATCATCCCTATTCACCGATGAAAGACTTAGTCTTTGACTAACTCAGCCTTAATGTGGACGAACCCAATCGACTTCTTACTCGTCCTGTCATCACCCTTTCTGGCAGATCCATTGTGTTAGCGACAGCGATGACAACGAGCTTGCTCCCAGCAAGTGTCGGCCAGTTGAAGAAATTATAAACAACATCCTGTTTACTGGTGACTAGCTGGTCTAGTTCGTCCATTAACACAATGCTATAGAGAATTCACTGTCGATTCAGTTGGCTGTAAGGGGCCGTACCCACCACGCGTGACCTACAGGACCTCGTCCTGCACCACCACTAAAATATCGAGTAAGGGCCTTGAGGCTTTCCTTAGACGAAATGGTGAGATGGCCATCTCTTGAGACGTCATGACCAGACACAGCCTCCCAGAGTAGACAGTACGCTGCTGTTGGCTCTGGTAATCGCAGACCGTTGATCTCAACAAATGTGAAGGGGTTGGTTTCCTGTAGAAATATCAACAATGAATAAAAGTTGTTCAAAGAGATCGATTTACATTAGCTTGTGCCATCGCCGTGAGTTCAGTTATAACTGAATGTACGGTCGCAGTTTTCCCTGTACCAGGAACCCCGGAAATATCTACTCAGCATAGAACATCAGCCTTCTTCTGCACTAGTTATCAAGAGCGTGCACTTACAAACGCAGCCTCCACTCCCTTCCTCCAGCAACTCACCGACGCACCTTAGCACGTTGTCAAATTCCGTATCTCTACAGGGCAACGAATCAGGTCGATTCCCAACATGCAGCATGTGCATTGCACGCAGCCAAGGATCTTTTGAACCCAAGTTTGATTGCGAACTGCTCCAATTGATACAAGGAAAAAATCGTGGTCGAATGGTGAATTTCTGTTTCTTTTTGGAAGGAGAGAGCTGAGCCCCTAATTTTCTTCCTCGAACGGCAGCTGCTCTCTTGGAATGAGGTGTTGGTTGCGCAAGGGGTTTCACAACTGTAAGGCGCTTGCGCGGAGTTACTGTAGTCGATTTATGAGGAGAGGATGCGCCTGAGAGATCCCGACGAGCATGTTTCTTGCTTGGTGTTCGTAGAGTCATCGCTACGTCTTCTTCCTGTTCCTCCTGTTCCTCTTTGTCCTTTTCATCTTCGGAGGCTTGATATTCGTCTTTTGACTCGATGTCATCCTCAGACCCTTCCTCCTCAAGCTTCCGCTTCCTTCCAGCACCACTACCTCTCTTTGATTCCTTTATTTCAACATTCCAAGGTATACCACTGCCCCAAGATGTGTCCTCTTCATTGTCATCCGTAATGATAGGGGGCTTGGTGAGAGATAGAACAGACTTGCGATGTGCATTCCAATGAAAGTCATAAAAGAGTCCACGGTAAGAGTCCACAGCCAAATTACAAGAGAAAGCTTCTTCTGCGTCTTCCTCTTCTTCGTTATCGCTCTCGTCGTCAGAGCAATGGGCTGGATTCTTTCGTCCAGCATCTCGCTTTTGCGTAAGAGAGCGTTTGATGCTTTTCAAAAGTCGACTTTTGCCAAAAACAGTACAACGCGAGACGACCACTTCAGGAAGGATGATCTCGTTCGATTCGAGTCCATAATAAACCTCATTCTGCCCATCAACAATAATTTGTCATTTTGGTGGCAGGATACTTGCAATTTTAACTTTACGCACCTGTGCATGTTCGCGTTTCGCCCGTATAGAGGCCATCTCCGTCGGCCGCAAAAACCAATGTACTCGAATCCTCATCTTGTTCGAATCCACTTCCTCCCCAACTCCATTCTTGTCTACACATTCCCACATAGCGACAATCACTGCTACACTAGGTGGTCGCCTCACTCTATAAAGTACATCCGTCTCGACGAGAATTGTATCTCCAATTTGATAAACCTCCCTCTTCTCATCAATCTTTACGCGCTTCTTTGCGCCCCTGTATATTTTGTATTTTTGAGTACCCATATTGAGAGCATCGTAGAATCTCGTTTCTAGACTGGATGTGTCGTCTTCAGAGAGTTCATCACGCTCATCTTGGAGCAAATCTAGATCCGGATTCAAGGTTCGTGTGTAAATGGGACTTGAAGTCCAAAAACAGTCGAGTTTTGTGGTGGACTTTCCAGAAGGTGTCGCAAGAGGTTGAAAGCGCTTTGAGCGACGTATCGGTGTTGCAAGGATGGTGTCCTTGGGCATGGCGGTTCAGTCGTTTAGACGTGACATCACGCAATGATCGATGGTCGAAGTTGATATATATATAGGTACAATAAGCAGCAACAATTAATACTTTTAGTACAGCAACAGAGGATTACTAAAGGGTGAATGAAGGATTATAGTAAGTTGACTTCAAGCATAACGCGTGCACCATGGTATTAGAGATAAATAGCGTCAGAAGTAGCAGATCTGGTCTCCATCAGCGGGGATAAAGAGAACCGGAAAGAAGACCGACGTTCCAGGGCTGAGAAGACTGAGTCTGGGCCAAACCATGAAAGGATCTATGTGACCTCCATGATAGAGAGCTCCAGGATACGAAATAGACTTGGGTCTTTCATCTCTTCAGACCATCCAATGATCTCTCTCCAATTATATCCATTAGCTTCTTTTTCTCCAGCCCCAGCAAAGTTGCCTGATTCCTCGTCAGTCAGGCCTCGCCAGATAAGGAATAGTCGAGTGAAGACACATGGGTCTGCCGCGACAGTTATGTCAATTGCGGCTGCAATCTTTGCTGGACTCAGAAAACGGTATGCGATATTCTTATGCAGAGACCATGCAGCAATGTTATTGCTGGGAGACGATGATCAACAAAGAAGCTCGTTCTGAGAGAATGACGTACTTGATAAAGTTTGTACGGGCATGGATTGATAACCCAAGTTGGTCCAAGACATTCTTGAGATGTAACAGGAAGTCCCTGAACGGCATAGCAAATCCGTTTCGTGGGGCAATAAAGGAATTCGGCTCAATCATAGATGCATCTGGGCTGAAACCTCATCTCAACAAGCGTGCTGAGCTGAGGCTGGCACACACTCACGTTGCTTCGTAATATAAAGCAGTTGTCACGGTTTCGCTATCAAAATGCTCCAGTGCCCCTCCTGGGTGACTGCGACAAAAAAATTTGACTTTGTTAGGGTCACCGTCGAGGGATTCTGCCGGTGGCCAGGTCATGCTCAGCTTCCAAAACGCAGAGGTTTGCAAGACGAGGTCACAATATTGGATGATTGGACAGATAACACTTAATTGACATCTGGCGACTGGAGGTTTTGATGCAATGGCCAGGCGGCTAATCATTCGAGAATCAAACATGGCTTCTGGAGCATTCTCTGAACCATGTGGCAATCGAGTTCCCTGAAATTCGAGCTTGTGGTCATCACCTCGGTGAACGAGATCTAGCTTCCCCCAAAATTGTCCATCAACAACTGTACCATCGTCCATTCTCGCCATGTCAAGTTCGTCGGATACGACGGATACTTCGAGAGCAACATTCTGACCAGGTACAAGTTCTAGATTGAAAGTGGCCGGCATCTCAAGTACTGGCGGTGGTCTTGTGAGTTGGTTAGATCCGAGAAGCCTTGATTTCGGGCAAGATTGATACTCACGGTGGGGGACTGAAACAGAAATAGCTGATGAGCAATGGGTCAAGGCTTGTGATCGTCATCATAACTCACGGAGGCTCATCGGGTGGAGGAGGAGCATCGGTGACAATCTCCACACGCAAGCCCTGTACACCCATAATTGCGATTTGAAACGAGTCTTCGCCTGTCAGCTGAGACGAAGATCAACATCATTCTATACGCTGGACACCCGAACATACATAGATATACAGTCCTGCGACCAATCGCTATGTTATGCATCAGTTCAGCGTTGAAACAAAAAATGTCTGGTGACGAACAGCAGCATGCAGAGAAGCATATTCGACCGGAACGCGAAGATGGAACTGGGCGTCGGGCGGAGGCTTCGTCCAATTTCGAGCGAGATCCTCCAATTCCTGGGAAAATTGTCAAATACAGTTTAGGGAAAGGGAGGATCAAGAGACGGACAGCGAATGTGTTCGGAAGCTGTGCAACCAAGATAAGATTATATACCGAGTAAGAAACATACAGGGTGAGAACTTACGAGATGCAGGGTCTCATGTTCACCACAAACGAGGGTGACTAGACGCTGACGGGTGATCGCCATTTGTGTAGTTGCTTGCTGGCGCAGATCGCCCTCTTTATTCTTAGGTTTGAGCTTTCCCCAGAAAGAGGATTGGGCGGGGGGGAGACCGGCGCTAGTGGATCTGTTGAAGAAAAGCATGTTGGCAGATAAGTGAGAGACTAAGAAAGGAGGGGCGCACGCAGGAGAGAGGAGCATGACAGAACAAGAATATCTTAGGGGCAATACTCATTTACTGGCTCAAGGGAAATATCACTGCAGTGCCACGATGTCTACACGAGGCGACACAAAAACCAGTCACGTGTGTCTTCTCGATGTTGCGCCAGACGATCACTGCGTCTCTCCGAAAACAATTCCATGTCGCTGCCTCGACACACTCCCCCCTCATCGTAGCCCCCGGCCCAGGCCTGCCTCCCTCTGCAGCTCCCCCTGCGCCCCCTCCAAAACACCAGCTCCTCACCGTCTCTCTGCCCGATCTCTCCCAGCCTGAGCCTGAACCCCCCATCCGTGTGGTGCGTCCATCATCCTTTCAGGCTATAGTAACCCTCAATTGCTTCTTTAGCCCCGAGTCCCCTACATGCAGGAAAATGTCTCCTTCCAGAATCATTCTCCAGTCAATTCTGAATTCCTCCCAAAAATGGTCGTCGTTGGTGGCTTGAGCACGTACCAAGGTGACGGCCCTACCCACAACCTCCAACATTTACGCGAGGATGAAAATATCATTGCCACTGTGCCTTCATCTACTGAGCAACCTCAATCCGAGCCTGGCCTGTTTGAGGACATCACAAACGACCTTGGTCTCCCTCCGCCCAAGCAGCTAAAGGCGTCTTTCTGGGAGGTCTTTTCGTAGTCTGTATTGTATACAATTCCCCACTATCCTAAGGGTCTCATCATCATTTCGTCCTCCGGGACCGATTGTGCAGCTAAATTATGAAAGACATAAATTTCCTTAATCGGTTTGGATCTCGATCAGAGAACTGGAGGATTTATCAGCGCAGAATTTCCAATCAAGAAACAATGTCTGATACTGCTACCGACCTATTCCCGAGGAGAACAGTACGTGATTGGCGTGATGCCTAACGGCGGCAGCAAGGTTTGTGTGACAATGTGTGACAGACGAAAATATTTACTACCAAATTATAATTGGCTGAACTGAGTTATGCATTTCCCATCACCAATTGTGCGGATCCGCTTGTTCCATGCCTCAGCGTCTCGGCGACACCTGGTCGCGCCACCACACCCTGTTTCTAATATGCGTCCTGTGATTTATGAGGATGCGCCCTCAGATCCTCAACCCCCAGCTCTCCTTTGCCATCCTTACTCTCTCTTCGAGTTCTCCAGCACGACATGTAACGACCAGGCATCCAATCTCGAACTCCAGTTTAGATTACAACGACAGCAACTAGATATATTCCATCACAAGTTCTGGTTGGATGTGAGTCCTCCTCCCTTCTTTTATTTACACGATCCCTTACCATGTCGAGTTCAGAGCAATTCTCGTTTCCAAGCGGCTAAAAATGCTATCCTTTTATCACTCCCTGAACCGACCACAACTATAGATAAAGAGGGTGCTTTATCTGAATTCTATAAACAATGGAATATGCAAGAGAAAGAACGGACAGATGCTTATACCGTTGAATGGCGTCGTCGTAATCGGACGCTCGTTCTTCTCGAATTTCGCATTCGGTATCAGAAATTGACATCACGTATTAGCAGTTTCTTGTCTTCTCCAGCAGGAAAGCAATAATGCCACCCATTCCACATGTCCAACGAGACTGTCGAGATTTGTACACAAACAAACTCTATTTAAACTCTATTTCATGTCTTCGACGATTGTCTGATTGTCTATTCAATGGACACGGAAGGTCATATCGATAGCCTTCTTCAGTGGGCTATATACCTTTTTAGAATCTACTGTATCAGACATCAAAGTGATTGACTTTGTATTAGCATCGAAATATATCAAGCAATTAGTGATACATGGAAACAAAATGACTAGTCAATGTATTATGACTGCTCCAAGGCTGCATCCTGGGAAGCCAACTCATTTACTCTCAGTACCAACTCCTCATTCAAATCATATTCGCCGAGTGCATCCATTTCTTGAACATAGTCGTTCATAATCATAGCCAGTTGTTCTGGTGACATCCCCGGCCATCTCAACGCTAGTTCTTCAGGCTGTGAAATTTCAAGAGCTTCGTCAGGTTTCACCTCGTCAGGCTTCATCTCGACATCTTCATCCTTATCTCTGGACAGCTGGTAGGAGAAGACACCATACAGCGCAGTGCTCTTCAAAGACTCATCAACCTCTGCGTCAGACATGTTTGCCGTTTTGCGTATATCATTCCAGCTGCGTCTAGTCAGCTTCCGTTCCGTGCTCCTCATCTGAAAAACTTACTTGTCCTGGAGATACACCCGTCGCCAGATTGTCCGTAGAGCAGACTTTTTGCGCGCCTCCGGGAGAGTCTGAAGAAACTGTAAGCCATCATACCCAACTTTTATATATACTCATTACCGAGGCATGGCTAACAAGCTGCAGAGCTACAGCGTAGTCCTCCGGAGTCTCTTTATTGTCCTTCAGTGTTAATACATCAGCCATGTCCTCTACCGACAACACTTTGCCTTGTAGAAGTTGGCGAACAAAGTCTTTGAATACCTGTTCGCACATCAATTCAAGTCTTCTCACGAATCAGAAGTATAACTCACGTATAGTATGCCTCTTCTCTCAGCCAACTGAGTAGCCTTACTTGCCACAACGATGTCAACTTGGTCCTCAAGAGGACGACGTCCATGTGGGCCTGTCAAAACCGATTTGAATTCTCCCGACACATTCTCGTGCACACTAATCAAGTCAAGCTCATCATGAAATCCTAACATTCTTGTTCAACTCTTCCTCCGAGATGGAAAAAAAGCGAACTGGACACTCACGGCTAAGTATCTGTTCATCTGGTGACGATCCTTTGTCATATACCTGGGCCATGTATGTCAATTTCCCAAGACTCAACATAACCTAGAATGGCATTTACAAACAACTCAAATCGTCATGAGACTCACGACTCACATGTTTTACTTCCAGATTCTGTGTTCCCTGGGCCTCATGAAGAAGTGCGCTACTCGTAGCATCAAATCTCTCCTTGCCGATATCGTCCAACCACGAGATTGTGGGATTAGGCTTCTCAGCAAAAAAGTTACCCAAATAACCCCGTTTGTCTTCCTGAGAAAACATCACTCGCAGTTCTCCGTGTTGGATATACCATTGATACAGCTCGCGTGTGAACTCCTCCTGGTACTTGTCAATATAGGTCTGGATACGCTCGGCATTGGGATTCTGATTAGGCGGATAGACGGTCCCGGAGTTGCAAAGAGCTACAAGGGAGCTAAAGTCACGGTATTTTTCTCCTAGAGAAAAAGCAGCGGGTCCATATCCAAATCGCCCTGTCTTGGATGAGCTACTGTAGAGCAGACAGAAAAGATATGCATACTGAGAGTTTCTAGCACTTCAGTCTGGAGTAGGCCAAACCTCTGCTCCAATTCTTTCCGATCAGAAGGCTCATCAACCGCTAGACCGCTTGGATTTTTTTTGAGAATTCAGCCTCAGCTGTCAGTCAGGTATGGCTTACCTGCCCAACCATTGTAGCCTCTCTTGAATACAAGCGAGCAGAATCTCAGCAAGTTCCGGAAGCTGTTGCCTGAGTCTTTGCTGTGTTCCTCCAATGGCTTCCTGGATTTCTGTTGCTTTTGCCGACGCATCGAATAATGCTATCACTGCATCAATAACCGAAGGTCGACTTGTCCACGGATTAATCACAGGGTGCTCAATTGCATAAACACTTTTATTGGCAATGCGGTACTCAAAGGCTGAGCGCAAAATGGCTTTTACGAGCAGGACCGCTTCCAATAATAATACTTGAGTGACATCGGGACCCGTATTGCGCGCGGCGGAGATTGCTGCATCTCTTACTGTTTTGATCAGCCTACCGATGTCAGTAGTTCGTAGGCGGAAGAATGCTCGCAGGACGTCCTCGTATGGGCCCTCGTGAATGTTTGACATGAAGTCGCGTACGGCATCATTCAACACGCTGATTTGTGGATTGGTTCTACATAAAATTAGTTTGACACAATAACAGAAATAGAGTCAAGTTTTCCTACCGGAAAAGATCGTTGTAACATAGCCATAGCTGATGAGCCGCATTCATTTTCTCAGCATCAGAAAGAAGTTGCTGCCGACTTGTCCGAGAAAACTGAGAAAAAAATTGAATTTACAGGACATAACATCATAAACGAGATATCTCACCTTTTGAAGAACAGCATCGGCATTGATGAATTGAATCAGCGAGTTCAGATACTTTTTACGATTGTTCAATTGTGAAGTCAAGTCGTGATTCTTGCGTATAACTTCTGTTGCTGTACATGTGTCAAATAGCGTTACATATAATAATTACCACAACTTTCGTACCTGAACGAAGAACAGCTGAGCTGAGCTGTTCAGCTGCCTGCATCAGATTTTCTGCATGAATCTCAGGAGGAAAGCTGAATTTAAGAGGATTCTGTTGGAAGATATGTGAGGACGCTTCTCAAAGACGCGTGTAAACTTACTTCGGCCAAGGTGCCGTAGACAACTGCTTGCACCATTATTTGTTTCGCAATGCTTGTATGACCAGTCCTAGAAATTTCATTAATGAAAGCCACAAAGCCAAAGGCATTCCTCAATCACTTACTGAAAATCAAAGGTGTTGATTCTCTCTTTGTCCAAAGTAACTCTCATCATTATTGAAGCGGTCGATATCAACAAGGTTCCGTCGGTTTCGTATGCGCCAACACCGAGGATCCTGTCGGCTGCAGACTTGAGTTCCAGTCGGTCCCGGTAATCTGAATCTGAGGAGTCTTCAGGGTCTGCATATCAACCTGAGGTGGAAACGCATACCTCGAGCAACCAGAGCTACCGCATTGCTAAATTGTACGATAATGATAGCACCACCATTCAAAAACTGGATTCGAGACGGTGAATCACTAGCGGAAATCTTAGTACCAGAGATGAGTGCTCCAAACAATTGACATGGGAAACGCTCACTCACGCTTTGATATGGAACAGCCTTGATGTTTTCAATCACGAATGTATCTCTCTGTGCCGATAATCTCACCAACACAAAGGCCTGACACTTTTCAGGCTCGCTGGTCGTCATCAATGCAACCTCTTCTGAGTGCACATATGACGCAAGTACCACAAGCTTATCCTCACTTTACCATTCTTTCAATAAAACGTACTCGAGATCTGCAAATAAACAGAAAACGCACCTTTCACAACCAACATCAATGAGCTCGAAATTCAAGAATTCATCTGTAATCCCCAATGCACCTCTGATAGCTGACTCCAATAAGGTCAAGACATTTATGTCTGATAACAGGTCTTCCCAACCCTCGGACTTCAATTCCCACTTTTGTATCCTCTCGCCGACTAAAGTCCAAACGATACGTCTGCCTGCAGCTGAGGGTTTACCAAGCGCAATAGAGCCAACATATGCATTCGTAACAACCACAGGATCGATATTTGAAGAGCCAAAGAATGAAGGAATGAATCGAGAAAGGGAGTTTGAAGGCACAGGACGGGAGAAGGGTCGTGCAACAAGGTGATATTTGCCTCCAGCCGGAGTGAGTATGAGTCGCAAAAGCTGTCCAGAAGATGTGCCAATAAGAAATGTTTTGGCCTTGCATACCAGATGTGCGTTATTGAACCTAAGGCAGACAGAAAAGAGTTCCTACTCACATTAAATTGAACAAGATTCGTTACATGCTCATCTTCCATCAAATTTAGCTCCATCGTCGTAAAGTTTTTGCCACCCGCTAGACCAGCACCCACACTATCCCATATCCGGACTTCGCCATAAACCGAGACAAGAATGAGTCCTGGCTCGCGGTCTGTACTTTGAGGAACGAAAGAATGTAAAGGTAGCTCCGTGGCTCCGTCATGTTGAGGACACGGGAATATATAACACATAATCGGCGTTCCACGAGTGATCTGAACGATGATAGTAAGCTTCAGCTGAGTGTGTTGAAGTAAGCCTGACCTGCCACGCAAAACATGTCTGCACGGACACTATAAGGGCGAAACCGATGGCTGTATCCACAGCACCACTATAGGCTTCCGAGATGTCTTTGAAAAATAAACGAATAATCATCATTGTTTACCAAGGTCCATACCGGCGTTTTGGAGTACCTCCTTCACTTCCTTAGGTAGACTGGCATAGGAAGAAACTGTCAATTCGCCTGACTTGGCAAATATTTTTTCACTGTATGTTCGTGTAGCGCCTTTCTCTGTCCTAATAAATACTGTCTCATCGACATCCATGAAGGTATTTTGCTGATCATTGATAAGTGGTGAGTTGAGACGCGTCGATGTTGGTGTAACCAATGTGGATGACCTCCGAGGGGAGGATATAGGACTTTGCCTCACCCTTGAAGAGTAACGTGTCAAAGGTGCTGGAGTACCTGGTGGAGAAGTGAAGGAAGCCATGATACCAATTTGTGATGCTCAGAATTGAACTTGACCATAGCCAAGCAAGGGCCAAAGAAAATAAGCAAGATTATGTAATCAAACTTTTAATACAAGGGTGGGCTAAGCTAGGATTACCCTTGGCGGGTCCTAAGAATGACAGAGTGAGAGAAACTGGTGGAATTACTAGAAAGAGGATGCATCATTATTAATGGACAAGAGTCATCTACAAGGAGCATGTATCAGCACCAGGGTATAACATGTGTTTTGAACGTAAAATCCAAGCTAGCACCTTGTTTAGTGTTCCCACAAATGCCATGCTTGTGTTGACAATTCTTCCTAAACAGTCATTAGCAGAAAAACAAATGTCCATGAGAATGGAAGTCTAAAGCTGTCAGAACAGGAGATAGATAAAACAAATCGAGAACATGCTGGAATATCGAGTGCTACACTAGAAATTAGTTATGTTTCATCTCTTAGTTGCCAAATGTTTCGGATTGGTAAATAAGTAGTGTACTTCCTTTTGTAACCTTCCCCCTCATTGTTTCAACAGAACATATGAAAATAGCATAGATAGAGTGATCTATTGCAGAAGAAGGAATGGAAATATACTGAGTCCTACCCACTCAGAGGTCAGATCAGCCTGTCAACTTGAAGACAAATTACATGCCAGTGACATTAAATAATTCACACCTATACTTCGGCGATTTCCTAGGACTCAATTTTGGTCCTAAGTGGTTTGCATAGTGTCGACAAAAATCAGTCTCGGCAACTTGAAGCAAAGTGACACAGAAAGACCAAATCACCCATTCCAGTTTCAGGCGTACCCGTTGACAAGACGTTATATCTAGCAAAAGGTATCATGGATATATTAAGCTAATATACATAAAGACACGATATCCTGTTTGTCTAGTCTCCATTCGACGACCCGAAAGGTGAAGCAGATGTAAATGACAAAGCGTTACATTTATCTGCCACCCGAAGTGAACTTAGTGACGGATTTCGTACCTAGAAGGAGTCAGCGATTTTGAACGAGGCCTAGAGCAGTGAACCTCACCCTCAGAGATAGCATGTTTAGAAAGTTCACCGGGAAGGATCAAGCGAACGCTAGTCTGGATCTCCCGAGAAGAAATGGTTGATTTCTTAGAGTATGAGGCAAGTTCTAGAGTAAGAGTAAGGGATTGTTGTAATCAATGGGTATCATACATACTGGAAGCCTCTGTGGCGATGCGCTCGAAAATATCATTGACAAAGGAGTTGAGGATGGCCATGGCCTTATTGGAAATACCAGTGTCAGGGTGCACCTGCTTGAGCACTACAAAAGTATGAGGAGCTGAAGATAGGTACATGATGAACCGAGTCGACCAACCCTTGTAAATGTAGGAGCTGTAAGTCTCCTTGCGCGACTTCTTGCGTTTCTTTTTGTCGGGTTCCGCACCACCAGATGCCTTACTCTTGCTGGCAGTCTTAGAAGCGTCAGACTTGACGGGTGCCTTGGAGGCAGTAGAAACAGGGGCTTTAGCAGCGGTAGAAGCAGACTGTTTCACATTCACATTCATAAGCCAGAACCAATGTGTTCATGTGAGGCTCAACTTACTTTTGGCGGCATTGCTGAGCTAGTGGTCGTCAAGGAAGAAGGTTTTGAGTAAGGCAATCTCAAGTCGCGTCTTTTGAACCGACATGATTTGCGGACTTTGAATCCGCGTATTTCACACATTACGCGCAATCAACAAGTGCATCCCCACGTGATCACTTTTTAATTTTATTTCGCAACTCGAAGATTTTGGCATTGTCCATGAGGCCCAGCGGAATGAGTGTATCGACAGGGAAAGTGGAAGTGAAAGCCTGTAGTAAATGTAGAAGTCGAGAAGTGCCATACATGGCGGATATATATTACATAGAATAGAGAGGAGTAAAATTTACCGTAGGTTTGCTACTATCCCACAAACTAGCTTTGGCCACCTTCGAAGATAACAAGATTCAAAGTGCAGAACCCACTTCTGAGAGTGATAAATTTATACATATACTCTATGGTGTATTATACAGTTGAATATATAAGAATATCTAGCAATCTGCGCTTCAGGACAACAATCTTATACAATCTGCTCTCATTACCCGATTTGGGCAGGGAGCTGACCAACGTCACACTTTGCCGTTCAAGCCATGTCTTAGTTTCAATTTGGTTCCCAATCAACGCATCGAGTATGGCCTCATTTAACATGCCCCCAGCTCGCCAGGCTCGATGCAAGCAACAGGCTACTGAAGACCCAGGATATGAAAACAAGATCCAGGAGGCTATGAATGGTCTCCATTCTGGGAGATTTAAGAGCAGCAACTGCTTTAGGGGTTGATACAGAGTAGTGCTTACTCCCACCCATCAAATCCAAGTCCACCTTCAGGGTATATTAATAATTTCTTTAGTAGTCAATACAATAAAGAAATCTTCTGCCTCGAATACATGATTTACTGCCTTCCAAAAGGACTGACTGGTTTTATCGTCGTGTCAACCCTCACGCGGAGTTCAAAGTTTGTTGATGCCTAAGGTGTGACCAGATGTGACTGGCCAAAGCTCGTATGGACCCCGAAAGTGGCCGAAGCTAGCTTGTGGGATAGTATGATTGGATAGGTAGTGTGGTCTTCGGATCCCTCCGTCAAACCAGGAATGTGTATAATCATTATAGCTGATCTGTTATCTATCAAAAGATGCTACTTCTTTTGCCATACAGACACCCATGTCTGGTAGGGATAGAAGAAGGTACCAGCCGCCTCGTCAACCCATTCCTTATCTTCACCTTGCCTGACAATTTCCCTGAGCTTTTGACAAACTTCTACTCTGAGATCGGGAGGAAGAACTGCAATATAGCTTTTGCTGCAGGCTCTGTCAATAACGAGTTCCTCCGTCCCAATCAGCGAATAGGAGCAAATGAATTCTTCTGGCTGCTCAAAAAACTTCTGATAGAATGGTGTGTCGAAGGTTTGTTTCCACAAGAAGAGGCGGAACTGAGGACTTCCTTGCTCATGTACCTCGATGGTATTCCTGACACCGGCCACCCAGCGAGCTGCATTTCTGTCAAGAACGGAATTAGCTTATATCTTTGTATGTTATGCCGCCTCACCTGTCTTCCAGGTTCCAGATACACGCCACTGTTCCGTTTGATGCAGAGATCCGTGCGAACTCGGCAGAAGCAAGATTGTAATCGGGACACCAGTGGTAGGCCTTTTGAACAGTGTGATCTTTTTTCTGAAAATCCAGTAGCCATTGAACTATACCTGTGCGATAACAACGAGATCAGCCCATCCATCTTCAACCTTGGTATTTTGGAATGTTCCGTCCTGGAGACAGATGCGATCATCTTGAATTGTCTGGGAGAAAGTTTCGCGCATTCCCTCGCTCGGCTCGACTGCCACGTAAGCCTTGATGTTTTTGGTCCATGCTGGATCGGCTAAGAGGGCCTTCGTGAATAACCCAGTCCCAGCTCCAATTCTGAGAGAATTATCAGCTATGGAATATAGGTCCATCAAATTTACGTACTCAACGATGTTGTAAGGTCCGGAAGTTCTCAAGGACTTGAGTATATACTCGAGGGCAACTGATTGGTAGCTGGGACGAGCACTACCAGAAATATTTTTAGTTCACGGTGACAATATGATGAGGGACAGGCTGACCGATCGTAGAGTTCGTTAGTGCCAGTTGCAAAACCCTCCTGGGCAAGAGTGTGAACAGAGGACATCGTATAAGAAAAGCTGTGTGAGAGGAGATCGATTACGCCATACTAGGCAAAGGCATTACCCCTTTTGCAAGTTTTCAGACAAATCTTGTCCTTCCTCGTCTCTCATGGACCTCCTCGTCTATTCCCCAACCGGAAAATATTCTTTCAGAATCACAGATAATGCCCTTCTTGTCAACTATGGTGGTGCGTCCATCCATCCATGCCTTTTTCTAAACTCACATCCTGCCCTAGTTGTTTCAACGCTAACCGTACAGCACCACTATGTCCTCGGAAGCCACTTCGATGACGATGAGCACCTCTTGCATGTCTCGTATTTGACAGACAAGCTCGACAAGAAGAAAGGCACATCACTGGAGCTTGTTCAGGTTACTGGAACGGTACAAGATAAGGTACAGGCATTTGAGTGGGTGGAGAAACTCATGAGTGTGGTTTATGATGGTGAGCTTGCAAGCTCATTTGGAGCTTGATTCCTGTTGCTTATCTTTGATGGTGTCAATAGATCACAGCATCCAACGGTCACGGCATCTGAGAGTCCTAGTCAATCCCAATGGCGGTGTCGTGCGTTGACTTCTGCGCTGTCTTGTCATAGTACTCACTCGTTTGCCAACCCAGAGAAAGGGATCCCTCATATTCTCCAAGATAGTCGAGCCAATATTTCGCGCAGCTGTATGTCAGCTAAATGTCACTCGTACGTGGTAACTCTTTTCACTAGGCTCGGTTTTGGTTTGATCTCTTCTCCAGAGACAACTCACAACGGACATGCACATGACATTGCGAAGGATCTTGCGACAAATTACGATGCTGTTGTGACAGTCTCTGGCGATGGACTCGTACATGAAGTCCTCAATGGCTTCGCTGAGCATGCTGATCCCCTCAAGGCGTTTACCATACCAGTCGTTCCCATACCCACAGGTTCTGGAAATGGCCTTTCTTTAAATCTACTCGGCGCACAGGTAAGTCTTCACGATCTGCATCGTAACCAAATAACTACGGCCTGATCTCTGAGGCAGCATGGCTTTGATGTTACAAGAGCTGCACTTAATGCAATCAAAGGTGTGTTAGTCTTAATCTCACGATTGAATGTTCAACCAGTATTGCCACAGGCCAACCAATGAAAGTCGACTTATTCTCGTTTACACAGGACCACAAGAGGTCCATATCTTTCATGTCACAATCATTGGGGCTTATGGCCGATCTGGACATTGGAACTGAGCATCTTCGTTGGATGGGTGACACACGTTTCATGGTTGGTTTATTGCGCGGAGGCGAGTGTATCCTCTGATCAGCCCCGTCATGGTCATGCTGATCAACTGTTTAGTCGTCCAATTCAGAGCATGTCCAGTTCAGTTGTCTTACAAGGCTGTTGAAATGGACAAACACAAAATGGCAGAGCGCGTCTCCTTGCACCGGAAGAACAATAAGTCTGTACCCTTTGCTAGCTCGTCTTCTCCGGCTTTGGAAAACGATACGGCCGAAAGTCTACCGCCACTCAAGTTCCGACCGGAAGACACTGAGGGCTGGACAACATTTGACGGGCCTTTACTGTATGTTTATGCCGGAAAAGGTCCTTTCGTTGGGCGGTGAGTTCGTCACTCTTCTCTATGACTATCTAATTTATCCATTAATAGGGATTATATGGCCTTTCCTGTTTCACTACCAGATGATGGTCTAATTGACATTATGGCAATGCCATTGGTGTGTCAGGTCACTTACTCCGATGCTCCGCCACTGATACCCCTAAGTCCTCGAGAAAAGATGTTATATCGGCGATAGCTGGGCGCAGACAAAGGGGAAAGCTTCTGGGCAAAGAATGTGAGTTGGTTCAGATCCAGAAGGGAACTTAGAGTTGACTCCTTTCCATAGCTTCGATACGTCAAAGCTCATGCGTACAGAGTGAAGCCTCTCAAGCCAAAGGGAAATCTTGCCGTTGATGGCGAGGCATTCCCCTTCAAGGAATTTCAAGTCGAAGTTCATCAACGCCTAGGCACGCTACTCAGCCCCTACGGTCACTATGCTGTTGATTTCGCTCCTCACCCTCCTTCCAGTCACAAAAGAAGGAGAGAAGTAAAGGGTACCTAAAAATTGTAGTGACTCGACTATCT
The DNA here is from genome assembly GCA_019327925.1 of Leucocoprinus sp. KB1807203. Lineage (NCBI taxonomy): Eukaryota > Fungi > Basidiomycota > Agaricomycetes > Agaricales > Agaricaceae > Leucocoprinus > Leucocoprinus sp. KB1807203. Next base: position 762,696 of record JAHTMQ010000100.1, read on the forward strand.
GACAATCTCGATAGGTTTAATCAGGTATTCTTATTAGTTCGCATCACTATTGTTTCATTACTGTTTACGCTTGATACCCCCATTTTTGTGTTTTATCTGTAATTTATTCATTCTAGTAATGTCATACAATATGTTTGCAAGGCTTCGATGGTGTAACAGCTAGGACCTCAACAGTTGGTCGCTTGACTATAATTTCAATAGATGTAAACAACATTCCAGGAGAAATGCTCTTCTCTACTATCAACATGCTTACCCGACCCTTGTCTCGAAATATCGTTATCCCAACTACTCGACGGGGACAATCTTACGATCTTTTGAAACTTTGGCTTGAAAACACTCCGATCACTACGCGAACCGACACCTTCCATTATGAGAAACTATCCGATCTATACATTACGCTCCCAACACGCGATGGCTCTCGCAGACCTTACGTCGAACCTCAGGCGGGTCAACCTGTGCCTTATGGTTCTCAACTCAATTTCTTTCATGCACGCTTACCGCAAGGCGAGTTACGTACTGATGGGACAGATGGAAATATTTCTCCCCCAGCACCTTTCCTGAGGAGAATGTGGGCCAGTGGAAAGATGACGTGGAATAATGACAATCCGATGCTTGTTGGTTCAAAAGTCGAGGCAGAGTCCAGTATTAAAGATGTCCAACTCAGGGGTTTTGAGCAAGATAAACCAATGGTGTTTGTTAATCAGCAGATTGAGTATGAGACGAAGAAAGGTCTTTCATTGACAGAAGAAAGAGTTCATGTGTATTTTGAAGTTGACGAAAAAGGAGAGGGGAAAAAGTCACCTCCCAACAAAGGTATGTCTCGTCTATGGCTCATCTAACTCAGCAACTCAAGTCTAGATCGGTTCTGTAAGCGCCTCAGCCACGCAAGCCCAAGAAGGTCGAGCAAATTCCTTCTCAAGTTGATTTTTCCTTCACATATCTTCCGAACGCGGTGACACTCTTCCGATACTCTGCTCTTATGTTCAATGCACATCATATCCACCTGGACAAGAATTACTCACAAATGGAGGAGGGATATGAAGGTACACATAGTTTTATCCAATCGTACGTCAATACTGACGCCTTGACATTCGCTTAGAACGTTTGGTCCATGGCCCATTGACTGCTCTTATGCTTCTTGAAACGGCTGTTTTCGAAAAGCCGGATATTCGCATAGGAACCTTCGAATATCGCGCCACTAATCCACTCATCGCCGGTAGACAGGTGACCATCAATGGGACTTGGACAGACAAAGATAAAGCCAAACTTTGGTGTGTGGACGAGACAGGTGTTGTCGGCATGACAGGAAGTATCACAACCGAGTGAATCACATGCTACTTTGTACAAAGTATCCTCCACAAATTTATGGATGGGAATATAACCCGAACTCGGCATACTGTTCCTCCGATCCTGTAGCTCGGCAAAATAGCTTTCCGTCCGACGTCCCGATATTGGTCTAACTGTGACAGATCGCAACGATCGGTCCTGTGCGGTCGGCTGCAGGGGAGAATGAACGGAAAGAATCATGGACGAATGCCGATAACTCAGAAGCTTAGAAGTGTTAAACGGACGCCGCCCCAAAACTCAGACAAGGGTACTGATGACTAGTGCTGGCTTTGGGATCCGAACGAAACGGCGTTTTGTGGAGCCATGGGAAGCACCCCAGATGTAAGGATGGTGTAGTTCTCGAATTCCAAATGGTCAACACATACTTGCAACCAGTTTCATCTAATGCTTCTAGCTAAAATGAACCCGAGGGTCAAGTGCCAAAACAAACATCGATCTGCACGCAGTATAGTAGATATCCAACGAGAAATAGAAACCTAGAAACCTGTTTCGTGATCAATTCATCAATGTAAAAGAAAAAAAACAAAATAACGCTATCTAACATACCATATTTATTACCAGCCTCTTTACGATTTCGTCTACCTTCCGCGATTTTCTCTTCCAGCGCTTCGCGATTTGCATATGCATCGGCGAGCAATGTCGCCAACTGATGTCTCGATTTCGCGATTCCACTCCGCTTACTTGCCTGTGTGGGAAATTTCAATCAGTCAGTCAGCTTCATCGCTCATGAATCTGGGGAAGAACATGGTATGGAGAAGACAAAACAAACAACTGACAGTCAGTGTCATATTTGGTTCTGCTGCTGGACCCGTTGCGCCTGTTGTCAACGCCTTTCTTTCTTCTCTTTCCTTGATCTCAATCTTGGCTTTTTGCATCTCCTTCATAGCATCAACCTCGGAAGCGCTCTCCTCATATCCTTCAAATCCTCTTTGTGCACCCTTCTCTAAACCACGAACATACGCATCATAGTCGCTTTGCCACTTTCTCCTGAATTTCTCATAGTATTCGGGTTCATACGCAGCCCATTGACCCGAGGGTAATTGGTAGTAACCTGGGTATGGGTCCTGGGGTGTGGGCTCAGGGCGCTCAAAAGTAGGAACCGAGGGTGCAGATGACAGTGTTGGGATAGAAAAGGTCGACGTCGACGTCGAAGCAGACTTGATCGTTGTTCTCGAGTCGTCTAGTGGTGGAGGAAAAATTCTCACAAATGAACATATGTGTAGGTGTAGGTGTGTTTGCCAAATTACATACCTATTGAGAAAAAGTCGACTGCCGAGGCAGCAGGATGGGCTGGTTTCGTAGGCACCTTCTTTTTTAGATCATCTTCTAACGATATATTCGCTTTGCCTTTGATCAAAGACGGAGGCAAGAACGGCAACGACGAGCCCCCGTTCGATACCGTGGACATGGTATCCTCTTCCTCTTCGCCCTCCACCTGCTTTGTTTTTGAGTCAAACACCAAACAAGGTCCCTTTCCACTACCCAAGACACGTTGTTCTTGCTGTGGTACAGCTTTGCGTTGTTGAGGCGCAGGAAGCATGGACAACAAACCAGAAACACCAGCTCCCGACATCTTCTGCCGTTTCAGCGCAGGTTTCTCGAGTTCTAGATCATCTTTTTCTGCATCCTCATCCTTCGACAACGCAGGAAGTCCAATTGTGATCTTTTTTTTGGGCGCCCGCTTGGTAGTACTTTTTATGGGTAGTGAGGGATTAGGGATGAGTTGAGGTCGGGTAACTTTGGGGTTTTCATGCTCACTCTCACTCTCGCTTCCACTGCCATAGTCGTCCAATCCAATCATAGGCAACAATGAGGAGGAGGAAGTCAATTAAGGTGAGCACAGCTTCCACTGACCAATCAATCACACTATACAAATATAGACACACAGCGCAAAAGAAATCCATCAATTGTTGATATGTACGATAGTTTGCAAATGTTACACTACTTAATAACCATGTCCATATCCAAAAAAAAGGAACAACATCGCCAGTTTTGGGTGAGAAAAAAAAAGAAGTCCATGTCCATGATGACTTTTGAGTTTGTCGAATGTGTCTTGGTATCGAGTGTGTCTAGGTAGTAGTAGTGGTACTGATATTAGTTGTCCATCTATGTTCATCAAATCACAACTATGGTCGTGCTGTAATATACAGTTAACCATCTTGATAACACGGAAAACAAAGAGAGACGATCTTCTTACCAAGCTGTTCCTTCCGATAAAACCAGAAGTATCCAAGAATAATGACAAGCTGACAAATGAGCGCCAACCAGAAAGGAGCCGATGCCATTGGACTTCCTATATAAAAAATTTTAAGCACTCTGGCCACTCGTGTTCTTCTTCACAACATACCTTTAATACCATCACTGAAATCCCACTTGGCAGCATCAGGAAATACAGTACCAGGACCAAGTCGATTAGGAGCCGTCGCACGCGCAATCATCACACAAATCGATCCAATCACTTGAGCCAGCGCAAGCGTCGCACAAACATGAAGTCGCGAGAGCGTTTGCAGCAGAATCATTCCCAGTCCAACACCTTGAACGGCATCCAACACACCCAACCACAACCAAAGCGAAATGCCAAGATAGGGCCCTCCAGAACCCGCCCATGGGATATAAAGCGCAAGAGAAGACGTCCCCCAAAGCATCTGACACCATCGAGGCGCTCCAAGCCCAACTGCAAAAACGGGCAGTAACCATGTATGTGTCTTGCTGAAATACGTCAATACCAACAACAGGCCGCCCAAACACCGATAAAGAACGTTAAAACCAAAAGCAGAATCTGCCACTTGGGTATATCCACGTTCCAAAGAAAACTCCAATTACGCCCATACGGCTATTTTTTTTTCAACATCAGCTCAAACATGATCGTTGACATTGGTAACACTCACGCCACTCAACCAATAATCACGCAAAACCTCCGACGCCAGGAACCAAAGAACAAGCTTGCGACGTAACAGCGTTTTGAAAAAGTGGGGGACTTTGGGCGGAGTCTGGTGATAGTACTCGGGAAGTCCATAAAGCATCACATAGGCAAACAGGAAACTCGCACAGGCGAGCGGCCAGACGATCAAACAAATCCACCAAGGCGGAATAAAAGCGTCTGAGTGTCCATTCAAAGAGTTCCCCCAATACCAAAGAGCAGCAACCCAGATTTGCTGAGAACCTTGCACCGTACATGCTCGCATTGTCCAGACTTCAGTAGCAGCGCCCTGTGTTGTTATTAGTGAAAAAGGAAGGGTAGCGAAAAATCAGCCAGGGAGATGACACAGCCAGAGGACCTGACATACCGCTTCTTCACCGAAATTCAAACCAAAGAACAAGAACCCTGCAGCCGACCCAACAGCATAACACCACGTCGCTATACTAGCTATCACATGTTGCGCAGGTTTGAAAGTGGAACTAAGCGAAGGTAGACCAATCAAAAAGAAAGCAAGTCCAAAGAAAATCCATGGAAAAGAAAGAACATAGAAAGAAGGTTTCAAACGAAACATCGGATACCACACCGCAGACGCAACCAAAAAAACAGCACCAAGTACATAGAGTTGAAGATTGTCCTGATAATTCCGTCCAGAAAGGAGCGTTATTTGGAAACTCGTCGCGCTCAACATCTGCCCCAAGGCAATCACAATCGTATAAAGCGGCCATCCCTTGATCTCGCGCGACATGGCAATTTGCAACCGCGTCATGGAAATAGTGTCAACCGGAACCGAATCATGCATATGGCTTTCATCAAATTCACCACCGTTCGAGCACAAATGAGTACTCGGAGCTAATTGAAAAAGAAAGCAAAACATTCAAGATCGACCCAAAAAAAAGAAAAGAAAAGGAAAAAGACTCACAACTGGGACGAGAGTAAATAGACGGAGCAGGTGTACCCCACACAGACTCCCGTTGAGAAGACCTCATGCTCGTCGCACTCGAAAGCTTGTCCCGTCGAACTTTTCCAAAAAACGCTTCTTCACTCTTGACCAAATACTTCTCAATCGATAATTCCCGTTCAGAGTTCTTGGCATCCAAGTTTTGCAATTTTTGAACAAACTCGGAAGCAACTTCACCATCCGCATCTGTAAACTAAAGAAGAAAAATCTCAACTCCCGTCTTTCGGTTGTAGTTTTAAAAAAAAACTCACCGAAGCAATCGCCTTGTTCAAGGGTGAATTAGACTTTTCATCCATGATCGACGAAATAGACTCGGCAGACGATATCCTCGAATGATTCCCAAACGGCCGTAACCCACTCGGATCCACAAAAGGATCAGGAACATTCCTCAACGAGTCCTTCGCAATCGCCTTGTTCACTCTCCCCATAAAATCGGCATAACCCTGATCCGAAGAATGACTACTGACATCCTCATCCCCCATCCGCGGTGGCGCCGGCATTTCAGGATTAGCAAGCGATTCCTGGCTGCTCATGACCGGCGTATTGGCATAACTGGCAATACTCCTCTCATCCCATCCAGGTTGATGATCAGGATAAGGAGAGGGATGAAGGGCAGGATTCCAATCATCCGTGTCAGCCATTATTCGCATTCCAAGACCTCCACCATCATCAGGTCTCCAAGCATTTTGACCAGACCCATGACGACTCGCCATGATACTACGTTTATGAAGGTCCTCGATACGCTGACGCCACTCAACGACAGGGAACCTTTGAACAGCAGAACGAGCACGCAAAATAGCACGTTCTTCTTCCGTCGATTTGAGAGCCATTTTAATCGTCTTGGTCAGCTGTGAAAGCATATGTCCAGTAGAGCTAGACTCGACAGGGTACCACTAGAATTCAAAATAAGTTAGATAAATCAGAACGTCACAAAAAAAAACAACTCACCCAACCAGGCATAAGACCAAGACCACCCAATCGAGAACCAACACCAAGAGCACCCTTCCTCCCAAATTCAACAGCAACCAAACCAAAAGGTTCATCACGAGAAGGAATCAAAGCAAAATCAGCACCACTAAACAAATAAGGCGGAAGAGCCGTAAACTCGGGCTTGGAATAAACACGATCAGGATACATCTCCATCAACCTCGCCAACTTTTCAGCCGCGAACCTTCCGTACAGATCGATAACTGGACCAATAGCGATTAATTGAATCGAAGGTCTTTTCTCCAACCTGAGCAAAAAAAAACGCGATCACGTTGTTGGCCTTGTGAGGGGAAAAAAAAACTCACAGTGACGGCATGACATCAGCTATCAAATCAACTCCTTTCTGCTTAGACCACCTCCCAACAAACACGAATAAATCCGAATCCGGATCCTGTTTCAATCCAGCCCACTCCTGCGCCTGCTTCTTCAAACCCGGTCTCTGCGCCTCCGCCTCCACATCAATCTGTACATCCTTCGGTCTCACAGGCACCTCATCCAACGCATCAATATCCGACGGATCAGGATTCGGCAACGAATCCACATGCGTCAACGACCACAACGCAGGATACCTCGCCCAGCTCCGCTTTCCATACTTGTCCGACACACCAGCTACACCCACACTCTTCTGATGGGCACTGATAAACGTCGCACCCGCGTGCAAGAGGTTGAACGTGTTTCCAAATTGTACATACTGGCGGCAAAGCTCCGTGCTGATGTTAAATGCAGAACACACTTCCTTCACCTCTTCTTTGGTTCGTAATGGCCACAAACCCTGGAACTCGGCATTGTGCAAGGAGAAACAGACAGGGATGATCCTCGGCAGGAGATATATGGGCGCTAGTGCACCATGAAAATCGTTGATATGATATATATCAATGTCCGGGTACCTGCGAATGGTAGCCGCAATACATTGATTCCACGTCGAATAGTAAACAGCCGAGCCGAGATCGTCCATACGAGCAGGGTACGGTTCCGCCGTAGACTGCGCGCGGAACACAGGCGAGTCTAAAAGGACATAAGTAATATTGTCCAACTGATGCGTCTCCACTTGAACGAGGTACGGATCACCAAAGATCATCACTTCCATAGGTTCCCCCGGATCAGCAGGAGGATATTCCAGGTCGGCGACTTTTGGTACAACCCAAATCAAATCCACATCCGTCATCGCCTTGCCCATCAAACTCGACATCACACCCAGTCCACCAATCTTGACCTTCAACTTCCAATCTATCACCTCATATTCCAATGTCGAAATCAACACCTTCCTTCTCTTGTTTTTATCCTCTGGCCATCCAATGACTTGCCTTTGTTTACGTCCGCCCATGATGGGTAAACTGTCCTTCAAATCCGTAGTTGATTTGGTACTGCTCCCAAGAGATCCGAGAATAGGGAAATAGTTGGTGTGGTTCTTCGTCTTGACGCCATACCGGTTATATTTAATGCCATAGAAGGTCCACATGAAAATGAGTACGGCGAGAATACCAGTGATGAGGGGTATAGAGAGGAGCAAGGAGTACATGATGGCACCTACAGATGCTTGACCGCGTGGTACCAGTGACCAGGTCATAGTGGCATCATCAATGAGTAGGTTCCATGCAAGATGAGGTCTAGGAGGGGCAGACATATTGAGATAGTTGGGTGCGACACTGTTGGGAGGAAGACGATCCAAGACACCGTCACCATCTGTATCACCATAAAAGTAATCATCGTATCCCCAGACGTTGACTTGGACGTAGGAAGGCCAAGCAGCCATGATTTCAATCTCCCACTGACCGTCCGAGTTCAATTCCATTTGTGACGGAAGACCTTGATCAAAACCCCAGTTGTTATAAGGGCCTCGAAGCAAGAGTTGGGGATAACGACGTTTTGGTCCCTTGTACTGGGTGTCTGCATGAATGACGGCAGCTACCGAGAGCGTTGCCTGACTCCAATCTTGAGAAGAATCAATCAAACAGTTCTCATTCTTAAAGAGCGCCAAACTACGCACATTGCACCATCAGGTGTCGACCTGACCAAAAGTTATCCGGGGTATCAAAGAGGGCGGAATCGATGGTCGTCGTATCCTCCCAGTTCCTCCACTGTGTCCAATTTCTTCCAAAGTTCCACGAATACCTGAACATGTCGGCACCAAACGCCTTGTGTTGAAAAGTATAGTTTCCGTTTGAAAACGTGAATGAACCGTCTGTATCGTAATCATTCTCGGGGAAAACCATCACGTTGTTCGCCGCGCCTTTCCGTAGCAAGAGATGATCCCTGGCCTATACTCGATCGGACTAGAGAATAGGAGCGGAGGGGGGAGAAAACACGTACATTGGTGGTCGCGTTGCCACTCTGCGCAGGCGCATGATCGACTGTAATCGTGACCACGCCATCCGGCACATTGACCAACATCGCATTCCAATACCAAGCCGATACATCCGTTCCAACCAGAACAGCCGGGTCCGGATTTTGCACTTGTCCACACTGCACATGGGTGACTCCTGGTTGTCCGTTTCCTGCACTCTGCCCCGAACTAGACACATTCAGTGACACGCTCGAAGTGACGCCATCACAATCCATGGCAACATTGAACTCCAACGATATATCGATCGACGTCGAATTCGCTTGAGACAGTATCCGATGATCATGTCCAGGCAAAAATTTGGTGATGGCAGGATTTTGTGCGACCCACTGACTGGACGGAACAAGAACTTTATAACCATATGGATCCATGGTCACGTTAGCCAGGCAGCCAAAGAAGGGTGCTTTGTCATCGTTATTGAGAGACGACAAGGACTCGTCAAGGGTGTATATATCATACGGTGGCAACAAATTTCTCACGGTCACGCCCGACTCGAACGGGGACGAAATCCATAGAGATTCTTTGCAATCAAAGGACCAGGTCTTGGTGGAATTTTCGTTCGTATAGAGTAACCATACTTGGTCGTTGAATGTACCGTTGAGGGTTTGAACACCTGGCTGAGCTGCCCTAGACACCGACCACAAACCCATTTCCGTGCCGGTATTGTTAGAACCGGGTCGCTGAATCCAATAGGTCCAATTTCCACGCTGAACGAGATTGAAGCCATCCTGAAGGGCCCCGTAGACGGTGCGAAGATGGAAGAAACGGCTAAAGAGACGTCGTGAATTGGTTGTGGGATCAAAGTGGTCAAGGGCATTCCAGTCGTCGTGACAGCCAACAAGTGCCTTGTCGAGAGGCATGTTGAAGTATTGTTCCGAGCCCAAGTGATAGCAACCATGTCGTTTCCAGGCTAGATTGCTGGACATGGCTTGTCGGCTATATGGGGTCGAGTGAGTGAGCATGAATGGGCTGTGCCAAGCCTTACCCGTAAAGATAGTTGGAAGCGCCGTTGTCAAAAAGGTAGAAATTTTGTTCTTCGCCATAAAACAGCTGGAATGAGCTCAGACAATGGCCAAATGTAAGGATAATGGGGGGCGCACCAAGGGAATTCCTGGCATGACCAAGGACGTGATGAAGGTGGCAAGAGCGCTTCTAGCTGTTCCATTCTCCAGACTGGGCCAACGGAAGACATCAAAATTGCTGGTGCCATACATATGCCTGGGATCTACGACACCGGAATGAGCATTGAGGAAATCGTTGTCGACGAACATCTGATTCCAGGCGGTGACAAAGTTGACGTCGATGTCATAGGCGACCTGAAGGTTTCCATCCATGCCAAGGAAACGGGTGAGAGAACGATAGATGGAATAGTGGAAGGCGACACCATCTAGGGCGTTGAGGGAGGCCTCGCGTAGGAAGAACTGGTTTTGATCTGAAGTGACATTGGCAGCTGCCAGGAAGCCCGGAGGAAGCTGTGTTGGTGTGCGCCCGCGCCCGCTGACATGTGCATCAAAAAAAGATGACACCGGAATGATGGGAAGGACTGACGTACATGTAAAGAGAGCCAAAGGTATCGCCACCGGTGACCTCGCCAGAGATGAAGAAATTAGACTTGTTGTATTTGGCGGCGCAGGATCTGGTGCTGGTAGACCAGGATGCGAGAGCGTCGAGGGTGACTTGGGTTGCTTTATCGATACGAATGGCATCGATATCGAGGGCCTTGATGGCCAAACAGGCAAAGACTTTGATTCTGGCCATGACGTCTGGACGCCACTCACGAAGACGGTCCTGGACGGAGGCGAATTTGGTCAATTGACGTTGCCAATCGGGGTGGACACCAAAGGCCTCCATGTCACCGAACTGATCGAAATCGGAGAGCAAGCAGCCGTCGGAGGCCTGAATCTGGAGCATGGTACCTGAATTGTCCCAAAAGGCAGGCATGGTGCACGAGGCATTGCGTTTATTGTGGATCTAGAATGAGGGGGGAGTTTGAGGGGAGAGGAAGGGGGAGGGTTATGGCTCACGGTAAAGTCACGGTACTCTGTAAAGTTCCAGGGCATGTAATTGGGACGCTTCCACATGGAGCTGTACTCGGAAGGGGAGAAGGGAGCACTGGTGTTGAGAAAACTGGGATCAAGTCAGGGGGATTAGGGTGCCGAAGAGGGATTGAGACGGACCCTTTGAAGGCGATGAGATCGGACATGGTGCCGACGGTGAAGTCGGCCATGAAGAACATGTTGCGTGCGTGGATCTCGTCGATGAGAGAGCGCCAGTCTGAGATGGTGCCCCAGTGGGGGTCGAGGACGCTGAAATCGAGGGGAGAGTAGCCTAGAGGAAGGATAAGCCGGGAATGAGGGACTTGGAGAAAACTGACTGTCGGCCTGCCAGATCATGTTGAGAAAGGGGGTGCCAGAGATGAAGATGACTCTGATGCCCATGGCCTGGAGATAGTCGAGACGGTGTATGAGGCCGAGCGGGTCACCCCCGTAGCGGAGCTGGGTCTCGCGATAGTCAGACTCGAAGGGGGTGCCGAAGAAGTCGTTGTTGGCAGGGTCGCCGTCTGCAAACTTGTCGAGCAGGATGGTGTAGACGGGGAGAGCACGCCAGTTTTGCGGGGAAGGGGTGTAGGAGGTGTTCTGGCGAGAGGCGTCGTAGTCGAGAGGGGAAGAGGCGTTCTGGTTGGCGTTGAGGTTCCAGCGCACAAGATCCTGGCGCCATGGAGAGGCGGAGACGAGGAGGGGGAGGAGGAGGAGGGGGAGGGGGAGGAGGCGCATCGAAGGAAAAGGAAAGGGGAGGTGTGACAAAAATGTGACAGGGCATGTCGCCTCCTACTCTGCTAGTGGTCCGAGGCCAGCACTCCCCGTTTCCCACGACACCGGCTGGGGAATGTCCAGAACAGCTTGCGAGCTGGTCCGACGAGCACACAGCTCGGTGGCTCGCGACCTGCAAGTGTGCCCACCACGCCGATGTCTTCCGCGCACACGACCTGCGCGGCGACGTCCTGCTCGAGCTTGAGCCCGGGATCCTCAAGGAGGTCGGCATCGTCAGTGTTGGAGAGCGGCTCAGGATCTACAGTGCCGTCAAGTCTCTGCGCAGGCGGGCGAGGGCTGGCGGACGACGACCAGCGCCACTTCAGCTGCGACCAACGACGACGACAGGACAGCCGACAACGCCTCTGCCGCCCACGCCACAGTCCGTCGCTCCTCACCGTCCACCGCGCACTCACCCTCGCACTAAGCCTCCTCGTCTTCCCCAATCCCACATCCGCAACGGCTCAGCCTCCCTCGTCTCCCCCACCTCCTCCTCCCACAAGCTCCCCCCCCGCCCGGCTACCACCCCGCACCCCTACGCCAACCCCTCCGCCCTGTCCTCCATCGAAGAGCGCTCCCCCCGCAGCCCCCTCCACCCCACCCTCGACGAGATCAAACGCAAGCTCGTCAAGTTTGTCCTCTTCGACCACGGCCTCTCCTACACCATCGACGTCGCCTCCTGCGCAACCGCCATCGACGTCCTCGAAAAGGTCCTCAGGAAAAAGGCCGGCGCAAACCCCCACGACGGCGACCCCCCTCTCCTCCATGCCTACACTGCAAACGGTGGCCTCACCGTGGACGGCTGGGGCGTCTATCTCGATCTCGGCCAACAAGACGGCCCTGGTGCGTCCATCTCTCTCTCTCTCCACTGCCCTGTCTCATCGCCATCCAAGGCGAGCCCCTCACAGAGGCCGAACTCATGTCCATCTGCCATGCCCCCCCAGACCATCCAACCAGAGAACACGGTCTTGTCCTCCGTCCCACAAAGCTCTCTCGTCCCCCCGACCGTCTTCATCCTACCAAGCGCGCCAGTACCCTCAGCGTCCTCAGCTCTCTCAGTGCTCGTGATCCAGACCGTCTCCCTCCCTCCACCTCGCCCTCCGCTTGGTCCGCTACCGCAAAGCGTCCCTCGAAACTCCGCAACTTTTTCGGTCACCGCCCCCCCTCAGAACTCATCACAAATCACCTCCCAGAATACTTCCCCAATACAGAAAAAAGAATTCTCGAGCGCACCGCAAGGCACAGTATGATGCTCAAAGCCAAGAGGGACAGCTACCCCGGCCAGCCCCTCCCTTCTCGCTTCAGCACCTCCACAAGAACCTCCTCCCCCTCAAGATCATCTACTATCTCAAATCCTGTACCAGACAAAACAACTTACCATCAACTCCCCGACTCTCCTCCCTCTCCCTCATCCAATCCTCTTCAACTCCCCCCCATTCCCTTCCCATCCGAATCCCTTTCCGAGTCCATCATCCAATCCGTCTCTCCCGCTAACTATCCCATGTCTCGAACCGTGTCCTCTTCCTCCGTATCTCGCCGTACATCCTACATGACCGAACTCAAAAGCAAAAAAGATCGCTCAGATACAGCCAGTCTCATGACCGTCGACGAGATCACAGCCGAAGTAGAGAGTAGAAGAGCCAGTGGCACTCTGGACGGCCATGGTGCTGCCACCGCCACCAGTCTTGGAGGAACTACAGCCACCGGTCATGACCCTGTTTCCGCCTCTGACAAGGATTGGCCCAATCCAGGAGATCACATTGACGCCCCGGTGGACGAGAAGGATGTCGTCGTTGCCGAGAGGGCCGTTGAACTGGACGACGTCGAGGACGAGGATGATCTGGAGGAAGATGAGGACGATGACAGTGGGGGCGTGACCCTGGGTGGTGACGACGATGATATACCCAAAGAAATTGAAACCAAATTCAAATGTGAGCCCTTCACCCTTTCTTTCCGCACTCGACCTGACAACGCTCCCTCAGCCAATAAATGGATCAAGGGTGCACTTATCGGTGCTGGTTCTTTTGGAAAAGTATACCTTGGAATGGACGCTTCAACTGGACTACTCATGGCCGTCAAACAAGTCGAGCTGCCCACCGGCTCTCTACCCAACCAAGAACGTAAAAAGAGTATGCTCAACGCGCTCGAACGTGAAATCGAACTCTTGAAAAACCTCCAACACGACCACATCGTGCAATATCTCTGTAACGTCCTTCTTTCCCATAACATGATCACAAGTCTCACACTTTTTCTTTCTGGGGGCTAGATTCATCGGTCGACCAAGAATACCTCAACATTTTCCTCGAATACGTCCCCGGTGGTTCCGTTTCGACCTTGTTACAGAATTACGGCGCGTTTGAAGAACGCCTCGTCCAGAAATTCGTACGACAGACGTTGTCAGGCTTGATTTATCTCCACGAACGCGATATCATTCATCGCGATATCAAAGGCGCCAATATCCTCGTCGACAACAAGGGAGGCGTCAAGATTTCCGATTTTGGGATTTCAAAAAAGGTCAATGATAGTGAGTCTTGTGGTTTTCTGTGCTAGAGAAGGTTTTTATGCGCTGTGGGTGTGCAAGATTTACTGGCGAACAAGACACATCGGTTTTCATTGCAAGGTTCTGTATTTTGGATGGCGCCTGAAGTCGTGAAACAGAGTGGACATACGTCGAAAGCGGATATCTGGAGCGTGGGGTGTCTTGTTGTTGAAATGTTCACTGGCGAACATCCATGGGCGCAGTTGACTCAAATGCAGGCCATCTTCAAGGTATCTTTCCTAAACAAAAAACACGCTGGTCAGTCGTTCATTTTTTTTTACGCTTAGATTGGATCATCAGCGAAACCAACTATGCCATCGGAAATTTCGGGTTCGGCGACAGAGTTTCTTGCTAGGACATTTGAATTGGATCATCGCGCTCGTCCTTCGGCCCAGGAATTATCTCAACATCCGTTTGTCTGTTTTGGAAAGGAGTAAATCAATAGATTGGCATATCCATATCCCTGTGATTATTTATCTATTTGCCTCTCGACTACCTACAGTAACTGGTGTACATTGGAGGGGAAGAGAGAGAAAGCTTGGTTTTTTTTCTTTAGTTGACCCAGAAAGTAGTTGCTTTCTTATGTATGCGCATTATCATCATCATCATCATCACGTTTCCTTTTATAGCCCGTTCCAGATACCGCTTTCGCTTTAGGTCCCCAATGAGATGTCGGGTTTTGCTGATATCTCACAAGTTTAATATCACTAGAAAAAATCTTCACGCCAGTGTGGCGTTTGAAATCTGCTTTCGTCCTTGTCCATCGTTCAGTCCCTTACAATCTCACACACACACAAACAGAGCAACTTACAGAGGTTCTTTCGCCAACAAAATACGTGCAGGCGAACCCGAACCCATATTTTCCATTTTGACTGGGTTCATTTGAATCCAGCTCCGGATCACGTCGTGGATCTCACGATGAGAAGCCGTTGTTTTAAACGATCCTGCGCATGCGTGGGATCGAGAAATGGAATGACCGGCGTTGAGAAGTGCAGATCTAGACATACATAAATTAGTAAGAGGCAGAGAGGGAGAGAGAGAGAAAAGAACATACCCGAGGTCATTAAGAGACGGAGTACAACAATGAAAAAAACGAGCCAGTTTCGAAGCGGTGGAATAAAAAGGCACGGCCAATTCCTTGAAAAACCCAAATTCAAAAGAGGTTCGACCAAAAAAAAACATGTATCCCCCACCTCTTTCGCTAGTGTGAGCATACCCTTCATTCTCATCGCCGTTCCATAACGATCTTGATTCTCTTTCACATGTTCCAACACACGACTCACAAATTCAGAATCATGTAAATGCCCTGACCACATGGGTCCTGCGATCTAATTGTCCAAAAAAAAGGGCGTCATTTTTCAGCTTACAAGGATAGATGAGAAAACAGACTTACATGTAACGTTGATTCGCATTCCGGACATTTCTCTGAAACGGTAGGTCCAGCTTGTTGTCTATAATGATAATTCACGTTCGTTCCACCACTCTGTTCATGGATTTTGATCTTTCCAAGAGGTTGTTCGTACCAAACTTGACAATACGAACAAGTGTAGTAATTTGCCGTTTTCCTTTGTACAACAAATCAAGATTTCTTCAAGTGCAAAACAAAACGCTTTTTTTTTACTCACGATAACGCCTTTTTCGTTCCTAGAGCGCCAGTCCACATCCGAACAAATACTCGGACGTAGAAATCGATAGAGAGAGAAAGAATGGGCTCAATGTAACGTCCATAACGCGCTGCTGTCGTCGACAAGCAATGTAACACGAGTCGAAGGGCCTTGTCAAAAAAAAAGGCAAACATTTTTCTTTTAGGAAAAAAATAGCCGTTGAACCACTTTGCGGGTACACTCACAGCTTCATGTGTATATTCAGCTTTCACAGGTACACCACCATAGTTGGAAAAACTTTTTTTTAAAAATCTTCAATATTTTTTGGAGAACAAAAGATCAGAGGACGTTTGCGCGACTTGCCATTTTTCTGGATAGTTCACTGTTGCAAGGACAGCCAAGTCCGTGCAGGTAACGCAAAGTAGGCCTTTTTTGCATTAAAATAACAAGAAAAAGGACATATCAAGCGTGAACCCGTACTCACAGTTGTAAAACGAAAAACTCACCTCCATCACTCACGCACTGTACAGCTGCGTCTACAAAAGGCGCTGCAGTACCATAAGGGTCGAGATCGACAACATCTACCCTCTTCTTCTCCTCTCGGTGGCTATACATGAGTGTACTAATTCATATATCGAAACGAAATGAAAAAGGTCATTCGTCATCGCAAAAACAACAACAAAAACTCACCATGCATCGCCCTCATTCACTCGTACCTTACCTGGATTCAGTTTCGGCGTCGTAGAAGCTGAATCAACACTGGTCTCCTCAAACGGCCCCAAACCATTCAATTCGATATTTCTTCTCATGGTAGCAGCGGCTGCATCCGATAGATCGTTGGCGATAACGAATCTAAAAAAAACAGATTGATTAGTTCTTCGATGAACTGCCTTTTAAAAAAATAGCGGAGCAAGAGAGAAAGCGACTTTAGGAGTGGTATTTCTTTAGCATAGCGAATAGAGCGTAGTCCAGTAGCCGAAAGCGCTTCTAGCAGAGTAAAACTACATGAACGAAACGTAGGGCTGGAAAACTAAGAATTTCAAAAAGGATGTTTTTTTTGTTTTGTTTGAAAGATCCGAATTGTCAATACATACCTCGGGTTTCTCTTGAGGTGGCTCATGATCAGCGTTTTGTGACTCCTCCAGATTTGTTCCAACCATCGATGGTCCCTCGACGCCTGCTCGCAGAATTTGTTTTAGCATTGGGCGGTATATATATAAAACCTTCGAAGCACACCTTTCAGTTTCTTATTACCCGAGGCCCTCGCTATTTTCCCCTGCATCCTTTTCCGCCATGCTTGCTCCTTCTCACGATTGCGGTCTTCACTCCACGTTCTGATACAAGCGACACTCAAATCACGGTTAAATTCTTGTACCGGATTGAGGAACGCGTCGTTAGCGGAGAGCAGGATATGCGATGTGTTTTCAGTGAAAAGGCGAAAGCCGTCAGGCACCTCGATCGATTCTGTAGTTGACATTGCCATGCAACGCGGAGAGTTCAAGAGCCCTTTTTGATGATGATACAGAGACCTGGAAATCAAAACTAGCCTGGACGCCATTTTGTTGTCTTCGGCCGGATTGATTAGCTAAGGCACTCAACTTCACAGGTTCACATCTCAAGAAACAGTCTCATCCTAGAATTTCAAACAAAAAAGCGACCGTGACCGCCCCCTCCCTGTGATTATCTTCATTTGCGGTGTCTTACTCGCCCAAAATATCTGCCTCTTCCCGACAATTGGGCCCATGCTTTACCAATGCAGCTTTCACATCCATCATCGCGACATTGGACAGTCTCTGAGCCATATATTCCCTCTTGCCCAAAGTCTTCTCACCGTGAATTTCAGCGTTTTCTTCACCTTCAAAGTCCCTCTCTGCACCTCAGAATTTTTTACACGAGCTTGTGAGCTACGTAGGTTTTTGGTGCCACCCTAGGATCTTGGAGGAACCTCTGTTGGCCAATATAAATTCTGGCTCTCTATGAAAGGCTGTGTATCCGGGACCCAAATCAACCTCTCTTTGAACTTGAGACGAGTGATGAGTACCTTACCCTCGTCCTGACATTGTCCCATGAGTCCCTTCCATTTTCCCCTAGTTCTGTTTTTACTTCTCCTGGACCAGCCGAAAAAATATGTTCGAATATTCTTAGGCCGTAACTGACTCCACCCTCTGATGACAGTAACTGCCCCTCGCGAAAGAGCCACAGTCCACCCCTCCCAGCACTTTTCTGAGTGGGCTCTTCATATTCATCCCTAACAAAACACCTGGACCTGAGATAATTTTGCGCCAACATACAAATAATCCTTTAGCCAGAAACTGGACTCCTTTGAGCACAAGTATATGACCCAGTTGTAGAGCTTTCATGTGGGATCCCTTTCGCCCTGATTCAGAACACGAATGTGGGGCATCATAAATCGCCGAGATGAGCGGATGTGTTGAAGATCTTGAGACGGATGATCAGAAAATATTGGCCCGGTCCCCATATATAATCACGAGGCGACAATCGAACAGTCTCAGCATGTGCGAGCCCCAATGGAAGATACCACTCTACTCCATGTCATCGGAGAATGGTATCAGCCCCAAGTGGCGTGTACTCATGCTATTCGACTTTTTGTGTAGCTGCCACTGTCTGTATGGGTCCTCTGGTATTTGTCACAATCGTTCTCCGACTCATATGCCCAACACACAATTTGTAGCGGCGACTGCGAATTGTTCCGAGAGATGAATGAATGAGAGGAAAAAACCCTTAGGCAAAACACCCTTCCAGAGTTGTAACGTCGTGAATAAGTCATCTATTTACGACCCAACCATGTACAAATGGTGGGTGCTGCCGGACGTGTGATGAAAATAATCTACCCGAAAACCAGGTGATACACCCCTAGTCAACGGGCCATATTCTAGGCCCTCCGCGTCTTAGTACTAGCCTGCTTGTTGCGGAATAGAAATGCTGAATCCAAAAAAACCAAGTGCTTCCCGACCCAGGGTTGGACAGACCACGCGCCTGCATGACAAGCCCTCACCAGTCATATCAACCTGGCACTCCATTGGTGCAGCCAAGCGAATTCATCGAAATGCCGTCGTGTTCAAAAGTAATATGAAAACAGTGCAAATAGTGAATTTTTAAGTAAGATGCACAAGGGAAAGAGAGCGAGCGCAATAATCCTGTTCGGCTAGTTTGGTTCCATCATGCCTTCTAGATCATTGTTATAAACTGCCCTGGTTCTTCAGCAGGAGGGGGAAATGATCGGGGCTAAAAATTGCAAGAAGAGTACAGAACAGTGATGCCCCCAGAAGACGGCTGGACGAAGGTGAATATACAGTACGTGATGCCTGGATGCGCCGGCATTTGAGTCTCATAAAATCGACAACTGAAGCCAACAAAGGCTACGTCCTCTATGGTTGAGATATAGCACGCACCTTCCCGGATTTGAGCACGGCACGCTAAGCATCGATTCATCAATAGATTATCACATGTCTAAACAGAAGCACCGAAAACACTACATAGGATAAGTCCAAACCGAGCTAAAAGTCATTACCCTCATGGTAGATCTCACAGCTGTTCTCCGTCCATGTGAAGAAAAACAACGCAAAACGGCATATTAAATGAAATTTCTATTTAAAGTTGTATTGATCCGGACATCTCATCCTTATCAAATACCAAATCACAAAATCACGAGAACAAGACGTGTGAATGTCAATGAGTACGGAAGGGGAGAGCATATTAAGGGGGGTCTAGGATCAAAGCTTAGCCCCAGCCGAGATACGACAACTCCAGACTTTATATGCCTAATCAAAACATTGATTTTTGTCGACCGACTATACAGGTTACTATCTACATTCTCGTGTTGGTATGAACCGGGATGATTCGAGGTCCTTCATTCAACTGTAATCCCAGAGCGAATCTAGGACATAAATGATCGAGGACTGTGGTCTACCAATAATACCCAGAACCTACCTCTTTGCCAGTCTTAGCTATCTTCGTTTTGACATCTTCATAATTCAAACTCGATGATTTCACTATAACCTCCTGTTTTTCCAGGGAGACGGAAAATTCGGTGACCTCTGGACCCTACCCTTCAGATCTACCTTTGTGAGATAGTAAAGTGCTCACCATCAGCCTCCTTAGCTTTTTTGAGCACACGATTGATAGCACCAGAACAACCTTCACAGGTCATCTAACAGACAATGCATTTATCCTCTTTTCATTGTAAAGTCCTGGGGTACCTTAACATCGAATTTGTAAGTGTGAATACTCTTCCTAATGATTGAATGTATGGTCGTGATTACATCTGCGAAGCCTAACTCACAGACATGATGGCGAAGGGCAACACTATATTGACATAAACAAGTACCTGGCCAGGGAAAAATGAATATACTTACAGTCACAGAAGCGACAAGGATGAGATTATGATCCAAGGATCGGTAGTCAAGCTGCTATATAAGGGTTTGATCACGCCATTACAATGTCATTACAATCACTTGACAATCACTTGACATGAGCTTTTCGACTTACTCATCAGAACAGATCCTGTAAATAACACAATGTTGATTTGGTAGTGCTAATACAGATTTCTGCAAGATTAAAATGCCTCTAAGCCAACAGCAGGTGATGGAAGCAACAAAATTACACCCCGAAAGTCAATTTGACACAGCCAGGAGTTATCTATGATTTGGACCTTCTATCATCTCCATGGTTTCGTCTGCTTCTGTGGCAACTGGTACCCAGCTGTCATCGCCAGGCTGATGGCCCCGTAACCGCGAAATCATGGAGCGTAGCCACGCTGGGAAACCCCTTAACATTCAGGGAATTCCAAGGAAAGAGAGAACATACAATGTTTGGTGTTTTTCCAGTGTGATAGATAGTACACAGGGATGCCAGTTAAAACAAAGCCTTGGAGAAGCGAGTTATGAATGTTCAGGGGAACGGTAGCGTAGTGGCTTACCACAAACAGCTATGGCTTCCAAAGGCGCAGCAACGACCGGCATACAGAGCAAAAAGAGAGCAACCTGGTCATTTCTCAGTGAGAGGTGGTCCGTCCATATAGCTGCACTTACAGCACAAAAAATCAAAGGGGTGGTGATCCAAGTCTTATAAGGTCTTCAAAGAATTCAACAAGATATTGAGGCTGAAGAGGGACACAAGACTACCTGTCCAATAACGGCTCTTTAAAGCGTAAGATTATAAGCCCTATAACCTTCATGATGATGTTAGTAGTCAAGAAATCTGGGGCTCGGATCTTGTAATACCGTCAGGAAATAGAATGCCCACGACGCCACGACAGCAAAATTAATAAGAGTTCGAAATCCACCACCAATGGCAATGAACATGATCGTAAGAGCGGCCTGTAGGCAAGCGGCGTTCAAGGGTGTTTGCCTCACGGTATGCAATCTACCGAATATGGAGGGAAGAAAACCTTCTCGACCGGCAGCGCAGACGAGGTGTGATGATGTGAGAAATCCACCTAAAACGAGGGTTAGATAAGACAACGGGTTTGAAATGACTTGCAGTAATGCCTACCGTTCAGAGCTCCGAAGCAAGAAATCGCAACCATGATTGCAAAAATGATCCCACCAATTGGACCAAACAGGGTACGGCCAAAATCAAGTGCGACAGTGTTACTTAAACCAACAAAATCCTGATCGATACAATAGGACTTAGGCAGTTAAGACTGAGGGAATGACTTACCTTGTCCAGAACGATGAAATAGGATATGTTCGCAACCAGGAAGAGTAGCTGATGGCTCATCAAAGGTTGAAAAATGTCTGTAATCCCCGACGTACCGTGACAATTGCCATACTTGAGTGTATGGCACGAGGTATATTGCGTTCCGGGTGGTGCATCTCGCCTCCGACATAGGTCACCTGATCCCAACCATCGAATGACCAGAGTCCGGAATACAGTGCAAGTGAATAGGAAGAAGGACTACGACTGGAACCTTCAAACCAAGATTGGTGAAAGCTTGCTGTGGCCCTTCCGCGGGCTAGTTGGATGACTCCAAGGGTCGTCACAACAATCTGAAATTGGAGTTATATTTCATACATGGGAGAAGAGTATACTCGTACCAGAGCAGTAATCTAATTCATAGAGAACATAGAGAGACTTGGCTTAAACAAAAGTGCTGGCTCACCTTGGCTGTCGTGAAGATGACAGCAATCCGAGTACTCAGACTGCGCGTCGCGACGCATAAGAATGTTACTATAAGTACCGCTCCTGATGCAGTGAGTCTAATGGCCCATTTGGGGATGTTGTCTGGAGATATTTCTTGACCAAAAAATAGCCTATTCATATATTCTGCGAAGATGAGGGCTATCACCGCGTTACCACCTACACATAGAGCATTAGATCAAAATTTCAATGGAGAAGTAGAAAAATAGCAACCAGGTTTAAGGGCAATAATTGCTGTCCATGCGAATAAATATGATACGAGAGGACCATAAGCATATGAAAGGTAGGCTTGTGCCCCTCCATTTTGGGGTATTGCGGAACCAAGTTCAGCGAAGCTGCTAGCTCCAGTCCAGGCAAGTATACCAGAGACCAACCAGACCATTAGACTAGCTCCAATACTCTCGGTATTTGCCACAACTACACCTGGCGAAGAACTTGCCACACGAGCTGTCTGTGAGATGATAGAAGGCACGATACTTCAGCTCACGACGTACAAGATGCCTGAACCGATCTAGCTTTCCGAACAACGATCAACAGTGGGAGGTGCAGAATTCAAATAAAATCACCTGTAATCCGATACACAGAGAAATACCTTAAGGACGATAAGTGAAGGAAGACGCCATACTAGCAAAAGCTACCATTTATAAGGCCAAGGTTCTTCTCCCCACGTCCAAGTGCCACTACAGGTTCTGTTACACTTGCGGTCAGAGGAAGCTGCATATTTCATGAGAGCTGCTTGACCCAATCGGTTTATTGGGGTTAAACTTACTAGGTCCTCTCGGTAATTGAACCCAGACAAGGAATATGATCTAGCTCTATGTTCGGGGATGAGCCAAATCGTCTCTCTTGAATAGTGTAACTGACCTAGCGAAACTCCGAGGTATGGATACTGCAAAATTCTGGTCTAGTTCCAGTGCACGGAGAGATTCCTCAGAATTATGGGACGAATGTGGTGACGAATTGTTTCGAAGAGCGACATACTCCTCTCTAAAACTCGTCATGGGACACGTGCCGTAGAAATGAGAAGAAGAGGTCAACCTACCCCCAGTCAAAACGCGCTAGAACCCATCAGGATTGACATCATCAACTGAATCATTGAATGCTGTTTGGCATCGTCAACCACTCCAAGCAAATCACTAGATACTTTGTGACAAGGTAGGAAGAAATGATTAAGAAATGATTGACCTCGTTCAATCGGTAGTCAGAATTTGCTCAGGAATCAGGAATTAAATTCCATTCCACTGGGGATACAACTACCAGTAGATCGCGGATTGTATGGTCGTGTCCACTATTTTTGTATTTATTCTACGTGCTTGTATATTCACGCAATGCTTGCGCTATAACACTATGAATATCTGTACACCGGTCCTGACACATTTCCATGGTCTGTAAAACGCGGTCAGGAGGTATGCAACACAAAAACACGACCCTTACGTTAATTGCGTCTGCAAGTTGTATCTGTCCATTTTGCCAGACACTTGTTATCGTTCCAAGGGCAGGTATACAAGACAAGATGAGTGTTCCTTGAGATGCGGCGGCCTCATCTTCTGTTGGATCTAGCCAGATGTCCCCACCCATTACTGACTAAGCATCATGAAAAAAATAAGTGTCGTCTACACAGAAAAATCCTACCGCAGAACATGACATAACAAGACCAAGGATTTCAATACCTGCATCAGCCAATGCAGCACTCACAGCGACCGATGCGGATGAAATGACTCCTTCAATGCCATCAGCTTCAATAACCGTAATGTAGACGTCGATCGTTGCTTTTGGCAAAAGTTCAAGTCTCACAGAAGAGACAATGGCTTGATAAACTGCCATGGCAATTGTTCTGTCTTCCGCATCCTTGAGATTTTGAGTATCCTGAGAAGGGCCATCTGATCGTAGACTCACGCGCAAAGGTGCTCGCCGACGCTTACAAGAAAATGGTGCAAATTTGACTTCCACATTCAGCCTTCCGTTCTCGCTGTAAGCTGCATTTTTCGATTGCCGTGGACCATAACTACACAAGAGGTGACATGAGCCCTTTCCTGTCCGGTGGGTGTGAGAATCACAGACATTGCGCAAGCTATCTTCGTTTGCTCAGTTTCAATATAAGCAGAGCCATTCGCTTGAGTGATTAATCCAGGTTGCAAAACTGGGAATCGTTTATTCAGGATTACACTTCAATTTTGACCTAAGAGACGCACAGATAGGCCGGATATCTAATGGTCCCCTTTTATTCCTAGGCTGACCAGCTTTGAAGAGTTTTGAGCCTTGTTCAGGTGCAAAAACGGGCGAAAAACTTTCTTCAGGGCCATTCACTCTACGCCGGTCAAAATTCGAGAGAGCCATTTGCAGAAAAGGAAAGCTTGTCAATTTATGTAAACCCAGTCACCCTTTCCATTTTTGGAGCTTTGATGAAGCTCTCCATTTCCCTAAACAAGTCAAAGGCCTCTGCTGGCCTTGTACCTGCGCTTTCTCGTTCATCGGCTTTTGGCAATACAGATGAAGACGATGATAATTATGACACACCGTCCACTCTTCCGTCCTCAGATGGCAAAACCTCAGTGAATAAAGTCGTTCTAGCACAAAACATGCAGACGTCAAAAGCGACGAGGAAGAGAATGGAGGCAGAGAAACAGGTCGACTCAACTGTGTATGAATATGACGAAGTATGGGACAAGATGCAGGAAGCAAAAGTAAAGGCCAAGACAGCCAAAGAACAGGAGTCCAGGGAACGCAAGGTATGTGTGTAGTTCTGACATACATGTATGTTCATCATTTCCATGATTGTTTCTGCACTAGCCAAAATACATTCATGGTCTACTCAACGCTGCTGCAACACGCAAATTAGATCACCTACGAGCAGAAGAAAAGATGATGCAGCATGAACGTGAGCTGGAAGGAGACCAATTCAAAGACAAGGAATCTTTTGTCACGCAGGCCTATAAGGACCAGATGGAACAGGTTCGGAAAGCTGAAGAGGAAGAAAAACGAAGGGAAGGTCCGTCATGCAGTGTCCCTTCTTTCCGTGTAGTCTAATGAATCAAATACTACAACTCACAGAGATCCAGAAGAAACAAAATGGGCCATCAACGGGTATGACACACTTTTACCGAAAACTATTGGAGGAATCCGAGCAACAGCATGAAGCGACGGTGGCAGCTACGCAAGCCAAGCGTGTCATTGGACCACAAGGACCGACAACCAATCTTACAATCACCAAACCTTCCAACTTTACACCAGTGTCAGATCTTGAACTCGCACGAGTTGCGCGAGACGAGGGCAAGGAAGTTGAAATAAATGATGATGGTCTGATCGTTGACAAACGTGATCTCTTGAGTGCTGGTCTCAATCTTTCATTGCCTAATACTAGGCGATTGGGGAAAACAAATCCCAGGTATGACCAGGGATGAACCAGATAAACCCGTGGAGACCCATACAGCTGTGGGCACAGCAGCCAGTCGACGAGAGATAAACGAAAGAAGAAGACGAGAAATTGTGCAACAGATGGAGATGGAGAAGAGAAGAGTCGCAAGCGAAAAGCAACAAAAAGATGAGAAGTCACGTAGAACTGCAGCCAAGAGAAACACAGAGTCAGACGTGAATAATGCTCGTGAACGATATATGGCCAGAAAACGACAGAGGTTGGAGCAAGACAGTGGTTCTGACAACAATACGTGATCGGTTACTCTAGACGTTAGGATTGTCTATGTATTAATGTACAATTAGATACGGATATTTGTATGATGGTGCGAAGTTCGAACTCAACATTTGTTGGTAAGTCTAGTGAGAACTGCAACCACAACATATCATCTGCGGCCGTTCTTCACCGATGAGCGAAACCATCTTGTCAAATGCTTGAAGAACAGCCGAGCTGGTAGGTCTCCCCTCCGGACGATCATTCAGCATGGGCTTAACGACGTGCATCAGTTCTGGGACATAGTACCCCGTTGACTGACGTGTAGAATAAGAGAATGACGAATAAGTGGCTGACGAGAGTTTACCTTGCACACTCGCAATATGAGAATTCCCAGAGCCCATACATCAGCCTTGTAGGGATCTGTAACCTCCCCCTTTTCACATTCAGGTGGTACTTCAGTGGCCCTTTGGGGTGCCAAGCAAGGATTTGGGTCATTTTCATACCGACGTGCAAGCTCAAAATCAATATACGCATACCGACCATTGTAGTCGGTGACCAAATTCCGTAACGAGATATCAAGGTGCGCAATTCCTAGATTATGCATGAAGACAGCGTGCTGTAATTGACTTAATCTGTAAAGAATGGCACATCGAGGGTGACGGAGAGCGACCGACCTCGATGCATTGACGTAATGTTGCAAAGAAGAGGCCTAGGCAGCAAGGTCCATCATCAGTGATAAGTTGAGAGGACCATGCTTCCATCACAATAAATGCGATATCGTCTACTACAAGCTCGATTAGATCAACCACAGCTGGAAGAGTTCCGACGCAAATTAGTGACCTTGCTCGTTTTGGTCCAAAAATACACACGTATAGTATGGTTTCTCGGGTCCCCACGTTGGGGGCCTCTGGAAAGGGTTCGAATTATATCATATTCACGACTGTAGATGTGAACGGCTTTGACGACGACTTTCATTCCGTCCTTAACTCGGGTTCCTCGAAAGAGGTTCATAGGCTACAAAAGATAAGCAGAAAGCCGAGATCGCAGCCGACCAAACATACAAGGCCTTCGTCGGGACAAAGCGCATCGTCACCCATCTCTCTGTCAATGCCGTCCGGGATAGGTCTAAGCGAATGACCGTATGGCTGGTTCTTGGTGTAAAATTCCTTAACATCGCGTACAGTGTCTAACCGAAATCCCCTTGAGTATATGAGGGCTTTGTACCGAGGCCAAAAGGGAAAGACACGTTGGTTCACCTCCTCCTCATCGAAAGAAGATTCGGAAGGTGAACGAGAGGAATCACTATCGTAGTCAGAGTCCCAATGGTTATACATAGAGGGTGAGCGGTGGAGTTAACATGTGCGACTTTAAAAGTATGCTTTATAGAATGGACAGTTGGAATAATTGCCCGACTAAGAAATAGGAGTGCGGAAATCATAACCATAGAAAGACAAATTCATTTTTCTTGAGTATCACATTTGGGCGTTCAATCCTCTCGTCATGTTCCGCAGAAGACAACGCTGTAACCGCATTCCGCAAGATCTTGTCCGATAGAACAACGCCGTTCGGGCAGGTTACGGTCCAGGCAGCAGTTTGGAAATTGATGATACAAATACAGAGCGATATTTTTGACAATGTTGTGCAGCGGCAGGAAGAGTATTTTACCGAATTATGTAGAAGAAGATAGAGATTGATCGCAGTGGGATTTCGAGGACTTGTAAAGTAAGTATCCCACGCTTCACTACAAGACAGGCCGTTGATCGTGCGAAGACGCAACCCATCTTTGGTTGATCTCCTACCGGCGGTGTGTCCTTCTGAACCCAAAACATGGAGGAGGGCACCAAATCGAAGAAGACCGTATTCGTCGGAGGACTCAGTGAAGACATAGACGAAGGAATTATTTATGAAAATTTTGCTAGTTTTGGTATGCCTTTCTGATATGCATGTCTTTAGCATCATAACAGTCACATATGCACCGTAGGGGATATTTTGGATGTCCAACTACCCTCAGCAGTGGTTGATCCAAATCGTCAGAATGGTGAATGCGCAATTTTGCTGCTCCACATGTAATCTGACCTCTGTTTAGAGCCTAAACACCGCGGATACGCCTTTGTCACGTTTGGCTCGCCCGCTGATGCACAGGATGCAATTGATAACATGGATATGAATGAACTCAAAGGTAAAGTCCTGAAGGTGAATCTTGCTCGCCCTATGAAAGGACCCGTGCAACCAATGGGAAACAGAGCTGGTGTGTCTATTATACATCTTTCGCTAATTGAAGTCACTCAATGAGTGTCAGTTTGGGAGTCAGAGGAATGGTTGAAGGAACATGTCAAACCCTTGGCACAGAGCGGAGGTGCTGCATTTTCTAGTCCCCCAAGTTCATTAACTTACGGTTGTGGTGCTCTAGGTATAAAGGGGAGGCTGGCAAGCCAAGAACAAGGAAACGATGTAGATTCTCAAACTGACAACACAATGGAAGAATGACTGCTGACAGGACCAGGTGTAAGGCACAAACAAGCGGCTCATCTGTATCAATGATTATAGAAATTCTTGCATGGTGACGCCGACGGCACCAATAACACGAATCCAACCTTAAAGCAGCCGTATCCTCATCAATGTGCCTGGCAAGAGGATATATCCAGTATGTGACTTGGTTTCGAGAACACAACAAACCAGCCATGAACAGCAGCTTCAGTTGGATTGACAGATTGGAGGTAAAGATAGTTTTGTGGAAGGGCGGCATCAGAAGAACCAATTAAAATTCTCTTGGATTGTGAATTTCCGACTCATCGAATTCTGCGCGAGCACGTTTGATGTCTTCTTGCATGAACAACAGTTCCTCCATTCGGGCCAGCTTCTTGGCATCTGCTGGCCGTGAAAGAACTCGACGGAGATCATCAATAGATAGTCGAGGTTTCTTGTTTGGGCCTCCAGCCTGCTGGCACTAAAGAAGGAGTAATTCTCCGTCACTTTGATCCCCACATGGCACAGAAGACCACAAACCACGTCGATGATATACTCTATCAATATCTCTTCCATTACATTGACTGTATCATTGGATGGATTGCGATCATCGCCGAAGCCATACATCAAGCTCTTGACTGCAGGACAAATTCAGAGAGAGTAATGAGAAAGGCTTGCTTGACGCACGCTCTTTAAGAAAAAGCCCTCTGAGGTTGGATTGCTTACGAGAACCTCTTGCACTGAAACTTCCAGCTATTGAACTCGTAGTACTGTCTCGCATATAACTCGGGGTATATGGAGTGAACGTTGCAGTTGATCTCTGTGGAACTAAAGGAGCCGGCGGCGTGGTCGCAACACTAGAAGTTGCTTGAGCGGTGTAGCCAGAGATGCAGGACGCTGCAAGACAGCTTGAGGGTGTTGAATGTAACCATACGTATAGGGCCAGGTATAACTTGTTACACCGGTTTGGTATGCAGATGCCTGGTAAGGATAAGCTCCAGGAGTCTGAGCATATGTTGACGGATGATATGCGCCATATGGATATGTCGCTGATGTTGGGGGGTGAGTTCCTGTAGTTGGAGTGTATGGCGTGTACGACATCGTCAGAGATTGAGATGACAACTACAAATATTGCATAGAGTGAATGTCACCTGACCTGACTCAAATGCTATGGCGTCAAGAGTGCATTAGCAAAATGCAAGTAGCAAAATGCAAGTAGCAAAAAGGAAGTGTAGGCAAGCTGATCAGTAATATGGGTAGGATAGAAACTTATTCGAAGATATTGCTATACCGGTCGTGATAGACAGGTAGATCAGGATGCATCAACAGCCAGTGTATTCATTGCCTATTTAATCGTTTTGTTGAGTGCACCTACTGGCCCTCTTCTCCTTTCAATGACTCTAGTCTATGGGCACTGTCTATTATGGTCTTCATCCTATGCCACTCCCGATCAATGATGCCACGTTCGTCCAGCCATTCACAGATGCCATCAGCATCAGTGAGGTCACTAGGTGGTTGTTTTCCCCCAGCAAATGCAACACGGACATAACTGCGCTCCACCTTAACCGCACGGAGATCATCGATTTCTGAACGTATTGCATCGAAAAGATGATACTGTATCATCATAAGAACATTATCAGCGGATTGAGAATAAGAATCATCCCACCTCCCAGTGAGAAAGGGCATGGTAAACGCGAACACGTCGTGCACAAAACTGGCCCAGATGAAATTCAATAAAATCAAACTGAGACTTCCTGAGCTGAGTGACTGAATCTTCTGAATTGTCTTCTTCCGAGTCACTTGACATCTGACGCAGGGTTAATCGATGGACTGGTCGTGCAAGACAGAGGAAACTCAACATTATTCATGAAGCCAACTTTGTTGTATGGCACACCACCGAGCCGTCCAAGAAGTGTTGACAGTCGCCCAGTAAGGCGACAAGCATCGCACGAAGAAACGGGAGAAGTGAGGGGAACACACTCGAATTTTGGATATTTATCAAGTGCCTTCCTGAACTTTGGTCTCCATATGGAGGAAGCCACCAGTGAGTCTCGTAGACCCAATAGCTTTCTGCGAGTCATTTTCAAAGGAAAGGCAAAGTAATCCTGGGCTATAACGGTCTGATTAAGAATTCTTGATCTGACATCCAGTGTGATGCAGTTTACCCTTGAGTTGTTCACTCATGAATGTATGTCTTTCCGTCGATGTGCGGACAGCAACGTGGACGAATAACTGGAAGATAATCTTGAACTGGTGTGATAGGTCATCGTGCGATCGCATACTGAATTCACTGGGAAGTTCAGCTGCAACCGCCTGGTTATCATCCTCCACAATGAAACTTGAGGAATCGTCACTGTCGTTCTCATCTCCAGTTGAACTTTCAGCATATTTGCTTGCTAGCTTTGCTCCCTTAAATGGTTTAACCCGCTCTTCCTCAGATGGATCTTCACTTTCCTCGCTGGAGGAATTCGATGGGGACATTGATTTCCCGAGCTTTTTTCCTGGATTTCTTATGAAAAGCGAGTATGGATCAAAACAGCCTTCTTACGCTTAAATCTTTCCAGATTTCTCTGAAAGACTGTTTTCTTGTTGCGAGTACGCAAACGGGATTCGATAATGCCTTGATCAGGTATATGACTATACAACTCCAACAAGGTAATTGGAGACGTACGGTGTTTGTCCACCTCATCGCTCAGATCGTCCTCCGACACCAGCTCTTCATTTTTTGCTTTGTCAACAGAGCTCTCCTCAGAACTCTCAGGGGCCGCTGGAGCATGTCTTCGCGGCCTTCTGCGTCGTGGCACGGAAACGACCTTTGAGCTTGAAGATTGTGTCCCTTCTCCATCGCTATCACTTTGCACCAGGAGCACTCGTCTTCTCTTGATCCGTGAAGGCATGGGAGATTCGGAACGATCTCCTTCCTTCGGCTTGGCGGTAGGTGTCACTGGCTCAAGTCTTATGTCCGATAATTCGCTAGAGTCAGATACATGCCTTTTCCTCGGTGAATGAAGTTTTCCAGATGTGATAATGGATGCTTGGGATCGTGTTGGAGGAGAACCAGCCTCAGATATTAAAGAACCAAGGAGTGTCTTCTGCCGAAGTTTCTTCACCCCCGAAACATTTCCGGATGCATCTCTATTCTTCCTTCTCTGAGCGGCGTGACGTTCAGTCATGACAAGATAGAGTGAAATAGCTGGAACGATTGTCTGTTGTTCTCGTCGTAGAGAAAAGAGGTACTTTGTGCATACTTACCCGTGAAGAAGCTTGTTTATCTTTTTATTACTCTTTTTGGTAAAGTAACTTACTCGGCCTGCTCATGATAAACATGGCCTCAACTCATCCACCTCGCATTGAGACTGAAGACTTCAGCTCTCCATCTGGTGACCTTCGTACTCTTTTAGATACGACCTCGCCCTCTTTTCCCCAGGCTCCTTCTTTCCGCCTATCGATCTCAACAAATAATGTAAATCGTCTGGAAACAACAGAAGGTATAAAGTCTCATGCGGTGAACCACGCCCGGGACGAAGGCCACAAGCTGCTGGCGCACGTATTGATGCAGCTCCGCAATCGAATGATGCCACCCTTCTGTTTCTGAAGCAGTCAGCACATTGTCTGATGAACACAAACACGACTGGAATCTCAAAGCCGCAACGAAGGTGCAATTTGGTAAAATTGATCGAACGCGGCTTGAAAGTGAAAGCTTGGACGACGAAGGGCGGGGCTATTCGACAGACGCCACCTTCAAATTCATGATCCAGTTACAAGAGATTTTGGTGATGTCACTTGAACAACGTTGGGACATATTTGATAGCAGCGGGTGCGTTCTACATTTCTTGAACTCCCAAATCTATACTAATCGTGTTCTCAGTCTGCTGAACAAGCCTGTGCCATCGTCAGACAGCGACATCAAACCTTCTATGTCCCCGTTTCGTCGTTCAAGGGCCAGTTTAAATAACAGCGGAATAAAATCGCGATCACCTTCTCCGAGTTCCAGAACCCAATTATATGTGTCAGAGCTCCTCACCCTCTGTATCTCAGTTCTTGCGTCTGTGGTCGCAGAGGACTGTCGGTTTCGAATCAATTCTCCCCGCCCTTTTTCTCCTCCCAATGCTTTACAGGCAATAACCTTGAATGTGGCACAGGTCTTATTACTCATAAATGCACACAATTTCCACATTGTGTCCCAAATCGGGCACGCTCTTATCCCTGCCTTCTCGAGCTTCGACCGAGCGATGTACCCACGAATCATATCTTTTTTCAATCAGGGTATCATCAGGAACTCTCTTTCAAGTCTCAGAAAAATACAGGGCGTGAAAATCGACCAGAATGTGGTCGAGAGTGAGACTGTTCATCATCTATCTTTTCTTGTGATCTGAAAAGGAATTTGGCTGTAGACTCGGTCGATCATCCTCTCGTGTCAATACAGGTCGTCGAAGAACCTGGGGAAGTTTCTCATCCAGATCTGCTTTGGATACCTTGGACCTCTGGGAAAACGTTGAAAGTCCAGTCCACCAATGCACCCGCCCAAGCCATGCCAATTTATTATCTATCCTCTTTGGTCTCTCCTTTGCTTGGGTGTATCCTCGACAACATAGAATTTGAGGTTCTGGATGAAAGAAGTCTCCAATCCATTGAACACCTACAGGAACTCCTTCACACTATCGCAGATATGAAGATAGATGCTTATCTAGATTTACTTCAACTCATCGGTCACCATACTCCGAAGGCACGGAAGTCCGCTGCTCTCCTCCTTTCGTCCTTCTGGCCACAGTCAGTAGGACATGTTCTCATAAGTCAACCTCCTGGTAGTGATTTTTTCCGCCAACTCGCACACCTTACCGACGAGGTAAAAGAACACCGGTTCTTTCCGTGGCAATTTTTCCACCGTCATAATTGGTTTTCTCCTGGGGACATTAGTCAACACGACTGCGTATTTGTCAGAAAGCAATTCATGGGTTCGGACTGTTATGCCCTTACTGTATATGTGCAGTTCACTTTGATTGCTATGATTTACCCAGTGGAAGTTCACTTGTCCAATATGCCAATGCGTTGGATCCCCATGTCCAGAGAATCGCCATGTTTCGATTTTCCAGGATACTTTCAGGCCCTACAAACCCTTATCAACCTCTGTCAACGCCCGAAAATCAACTTCACCATTTCCAGGCGATCAACCTATTCACACTTTCTCCCTGCTCTTCATGTCAGCAGCCCCTATGGGGTTGCTCATCCCAGGCTTTGCTCTGCAAGTTTTGTTTGCTATTAATCCATCCCCACTGTTTCAATGATACCATCTCGAAGACTTGTGGCTCGGTTCTAATTGATTATAATAGCTTGATGCTTCCATTTGCTATATTGCGAAAATCGTGCTTGGAATATTATCGGGAAATTCTATCTCTGTCACGGAAAGGATTGGCGGAAAGGTCTTATGAAGAAATATCTATTTTCAGAGATACTCTGTCAACACAGTTGCATATTCTCAATCAGGGCTTGGCTCTTGGTACTGTTATTGTCACACATGAAGAAGAGGACTTGGAGAGTGTCGACAGCCTAGGGGTCAAACAATTTGAGCTCCACCATATGATCGAATGGTGCGAGGACTTGCTCAACTCGGATCATCTTTACGCTTCTCCTGTAATGGAAGAATACCTTCAAGAGAACGGTCTTCTGCAACAGGACCACTCAATGCTGTATACCTGGTCGAGTCTAGTCTACGTGGCCGCTTCCATGAAATCACCGTCAACTGCTCTTGGTCCCTCCAGTAGCGTGTCATCTGATTTCTTGAATGTTACGCAGTTTAACACCAATCCTCATATAGGCCCTATAGAGGAGGAAGTTTCACATCCATTCGACATGGCATCTCTTGCCCATATGCGGGATATACTGGGCCATGAATTTCACATTTACTCTGATGCTGCTGCTTTTCACTTTCTCTCGCATTTGCACACGCTAGCCTTTTTCAATAAGAAAGAAGAGGGGACATTTTCGGACCTGCAAGCGATGCAAAAGAGCAAGGATGATGCCTGTTTCTTTCCCTTGCCATTAGGTCTCGATCTGTCAATAGACGTAGAAACGCTCGTGTCCGCCATTGAAGCATGTTTGGACGACATTGATCTTTACGTCAATGAGTTCGGATTCCTATTGTTGACCCGGAGAATGTGGCCCGATGGTCTCATGTCACACTACGCGCTGAAAAGGCTGGCACGAAGTGTTCTCGCTTGGATTATAAATGAGGTCGGTAATACAATATTGGTGTTTCTATCTAACAATGCCACTCTAGGACAGCCAGTTGGCAGTGATCCTTCGTGAATATCTTGATAAAAATAAACCTTTGCCAGGAATGGCGACAGATTTTTCAAGGCAATGGCCACCTGTCCACCAAGAACGTCCTCTACGCGGTAAAACTGTGCAAAATAGTGGAAACTATCTCGCTTCGCGCCAGGCGTTATTGGATCGATATGCCAGACGTTGGTCGCTTGCGTTACATAATCAAAATGTTGACTTGTATGGCATATGTATGTTTGAGACTTGTGACGAGCTGGCGGATCGTGCGGAAGAGATGACGACAAGTAGTTTAGGGACTCACAAAGATTCGGTTGTGGAGAAGAATGTGGGCATTTTTTTCTCCGTGATTTCTTACTCAGAATCTAAGAATCTAACAGAGTTACACACAGCATTTGTTACATTGTGAACGTGTTCTACAACATATTTTACGACTCTCGCAAGCTCATGTCATATTTTCGGTTTCGGATCAAGTTTTTTTGCGCTGGTTAGAGCTCGTACATTCGAGCGGCCTCCTTGAGAAGGTGAGGATTTGATGATCAATTCCGAGGGCGCTCTGAAGCTGTGTAGAATGTGATCTCTAGTTCTACGCTTCTGAAGCTTTTCCCCCGTGATTCAGATTATCGTGCAACTTCTACGCTTATCATGTCCGCATCAGGTGAACAGACTGAGAGATCAACTCGTTTTGCAGTCGATCCTTGGCAGATCGTATCCCACTACGACTCAGTCTTCTCGTCCAAATGTGGATAGAGGACTAACCTGGTTAAATCTGCTCGCATGTTCGGGAATTGATGCTCCCTTGGATAGTTATACGCATTTTGTTTCGGCCCTCGACTCTATTGGTAACCCCTTGGAAGGGGCTAGCTTACTTGTCAAGTCCATGCTTGTCTCTTTCTATCTTCGTCCGCGAGGCCGCCATCAATATCAACGACTACTTGCAAATTTCTACCTCTCCCTAGTTCCCGATCTACATTGCGCCATAGATGGACCGGACAAGCGACAAATGGTGTAGGTATCCATTACACCCGTTCATTTCTGAGCTTCTGAACTTTTGAATTCTCAGACTTGACATTATCCGAAACACATTTGCCAGCTGTCTGTTGATTTACGGCTGCGACAAGGAGCATCTGATATCAATCAAATTGCTAGACAAACAACTTATAGCGAACCTTCCATCAAGGTAGGGAAATCTGGTCTCAGCATCTTATTATCTGACTCTATTGACAGGAGGAAGCCAACAAGGGAGGTGGTAGCTGAGGACCCGATAATTCCAGAGCCCGCTATAATGAAGGCCATTGAGCTACATCTTCAGACCAGATCAGACGATATAGCGAGGATAATTGCACTATTCATACACGCCTGTTTCACTTCATCCTCTTATATTGAGACTCATGAAATGGATAACCTCATTCTGAAGAATCAACTGAATTTGTCCCAATGGTGAGCCCACCTCATCAGACTATGTCACTTGGTGATAGCTCCATAAAATGCTAGCGCGTGGAGGATTTATGATGTCCAGAGGCAAGAAGTCACTGGCTTCAGGGCTTCCATTCTGTTACGTATCCTTTCAGTTGACCCTGAAGGATTTCAGGACCTCCTGGAGCGAGAATTCTCCTCTATGCAGCGATGGGAAGAGCGGTAAGATGAGTTGTCGCATTCGACACAGTTTCAATGCTCAATACATTAAGATTGCACTCTGCAACGCGCTTGTTCCGGGTCATTCAGGATGTATGTAGTGAAGGATTCACTGTTGACAGTCGGCAATGGAAGACCAATACCGTCGAAGTCTTTCAGGCTTTCTTCTCTCTACTTTGGTGTGATCCCAAAGTACGCCTAAAAGAGCCAACTTCCTGGCCGCTACTGACGGTTCTGGATCATAGGAAGAAATACGGCTGGTAGTAAAATCGCACTGTTCCAGTCTTTTGCCAGCTCACTTTGAAGCAATCGTATCATGCTTTGACGAGACGATAACCAGAGCGCCAATTAGTGATCGTGTCAAGCTGGTGTCATTTTTAACTCGACTGCGTGTGCATTTTCCCCAATGGCGAAGTGAGCCTTATTCCTCTCTCCATCATATAAGTTACCTGAACCTGTTCAGTTCTCTCCTGGGGTCCCGTTCTTGAAGTTCTGGACGAACACTCTGATTACTTATCTGTAACTTGAGATTGATTATGTCCATCATGCCTTATCCCTAACGTATTGGATTCGCATAGGTAAGAAATGATAGTCACAGCACAGAGATGGATCTTGAATTAGCTCATCTTAACGTGCGTGAAAGCAGCTTTTTTTTACGACAAAGAATGGGTCTGATCTGTCGTTAGGTCTCTGTGTTGGCATTAATTCTGGACATGCTTTCTGATGGTATAATCGTGGATGATATCACCCTCGTCAAGATCAAAGCACAATTAGTAAAGTCACTTGGTTTCCGAGATGTATCAATAACTTCCGCCGGCGTCAACGGTCATGCCTCTCAATTGTCTTATGGCGAGATCAAATCAATTCCGGAATCAGCATATCAATGTTTTGGAAATCTGATCTCCCTTTTGGACTCCTGGCATAAAGTGAAATTGCCATCCCCTGTGATTAATATGAACTCATATGATGATGGAAAGGAGGTAGAAGTTCTTATCGGGAGTCCATTCGCTGATATTCCTATCAACATTTTGGCCACATATGAACACGTTCTACTCCTGCCTGTGCTCGTGATCAAACACTTGCTTGAATCTATCCATATCATCATATACAAGCATGACTTCGAGGGCCACAGTCACAGTCTCTTTTCCAGCCATTTCTTCCGAAGGGCAATTATGAGATCACTTGACCTCTTGGTTACCGATGTACCATTTGAGGTCCGGCAGATCGCCTTCTTGACGATTCAGTCCTTCTTCAGGAGAGCGACCACCCTTACAAGCCCTCTCATCTTGTATGCTCAGTTTTTTCATCTCAAATCTAGCTCTCAAATTCCGTTTCAGGACTGTTGTCGAAAAGATCTTGAATCTTCAGCATATGCAAGCAGATCAACTTTCTGACAGCCTAGTCGAGCAAGGATTTCTTTTCATTGGGGATGTCTTTCAGAAGTCAGTGAATTGAGGCTCACAAATCGCAATACTGATTTCAATTCGCAGATATTGCAAATCAGGGCTTTGCATGAACTTACTGAAGGTAACAATTCCCTCCCTATTAGAGCCAACAGGGAGCCATTGCTGAAGCTTATGATCAGCGTCCGCTGCGAAAAGAAATGTTTGTTGCTCTCAGGCATGCCCTGAATCATTCTAAGGACTCGATACCGACTCTCAAGGATGATCTATTACGGGACACGCTTTTGCGACTGCCTGACACCGAACACGCCACATCCCAATATCTCCTGAACAACTTGCTGTATTTTGTCGTGTCGTACATCATGAAGAGTACAGTGCAGATGCAATGAATGGTTGGTATCACTTATCAGCAATGAAGACAATCCACTAAGATTGAACAGTTCTTGGAAAACAGTTGGTCCAGTACGCACAGCGTATCTCTGATGGAAGTGGGTTCACAGTTGACGCCTCACCATTATTCATGATCCCTGCGATGCTGCTTCAACACAATCAAAACACAAGCAAAGTTGGTCTTTGTCTCTCTTCTGGTCTACTCAGTCCTCACTCTTATTTCGTGCATGTGAAAGGACTTGCTTCAATCTCTCGACACACTTGTTCGGGTGGTTACAATCAGGCTTCAAGTGGACTGCAAGAGCATATCAAATCTTCTGATTGCTACACTTGGACCGCATCGAAAAAATCAACCTTCAGATTCGTTGTCCATTACCAGTACAATCATTCCTATATTCTTCGAGATTCTCAGTGAAGGATTACTTCTGAAAATTCGACTCAGAGTAACTACCCTTCAATCAATACTTGAGGTAAGATTAATTAAGTGTTTAATTATGTGCGGCATCCACTGACGAGACACTCTTCAGGCTCTGATGAATGCACAGATATCTCCTGGTGTCACGCCTACCACCCTACACCCCCAGTTGTTTGTTGGCCTTGTAGAAGGTGGATGCTACTGGTTAGACCACCATGTCTGGACAGAAGGGCAGACAGAGCAAGACTTTGACGCTTCGTTGGCCGTAGCTAGGATGATTTTCCAGGCGATGTCGTACGATGCTTTAATTTTGCAGAGGATGAGCGGATTCAATGAGGTGAGTAAGTTGATACCGCCTCCAATACCTGATACTAGTGTATACTCGGTAGAATGGGCGTTTCACGGCTACGCAGTATGCGGGCATGGAATATCTTAGCCATCACTGCACTTGCAGATGGAGCAGATGAATCGTGGGCTATCCAGCTCTTCAAGCAACTCAAGGCGTTCTCGGTGACATATTTCAATGTACTCTCGTCATATGTCAAGTCAGGTGGACCGGTGTTAGATACAGCATCGGCAGATATCAACCAAGCTGATGTAGCGATCAAGCTATGGTTGGCGCTTGCGAGGAAATTTGAAAACTCCTGTCAACAGAGAGAGCCAGTGTACGATACCGTTTGGAATGAGCTCTGGCCCCCATTTGAGGCTATTATCAATGTACTCGAGATGGAAGCACAAGACGGTGTATCGTCCGTGAGTTCTCAAAAATCCGGTTATTGGATGGACTACTCACGGACTTGGCTAGATTATGCCAGGGTTCATAGCAACCTCAATCATTGATTTATTCTTATTTATTAGAACAATTCGGATACCCATCAGTCTTGAGAAGTCAAGACAGAGAACCATACTACATAGGCTGCAAAATTTGGTTCGTGGCGAGTCCAATCTAACCAAGGTGGGCCTGGCCATCCTATTCACATTGCAACCTCTTAAATGGTGATAGATTCATCGTGCCATCGAAGGACTAGCGGAAACGCCTTTTGAGACTCCTCTACAGACTCTCATAGATCGGATGGCCAAGGTAATTGTAGCTACTGAGAAGATCAGGTTATTGGATACGAAACGCGAGCCCTTGAGGGTAATGGGAGACGGGAGGGGTAAAGTTGAAAAGAAAACAACGGCCGACTGGTTGATTCGGAAGTAAAATATCGATGTTGCGCATTCAGAATGACAGCTCATTGAATTGAGATGGCTGAAGAGTATATCTATAGGAGTATGATGTTATGCCGTCCGTTGTCGCTCTTTCTCTGCTTTCTTTTTGTTCTCCTTTGCAATCGTCTGGCCGAGAAATACACCAATGACTGTGAGTCCTACAACGAGAATGAACGCCGGGAGACGAATTGCCCATTCGCGAGAAGGGAAGAAGGTATGTATCTGACT
Organism: Leucocoprinus sp. KB1807203; assembly: GCA_019327925.1. Taxonomy (NCBI): domain Eukaryota; kingdom Fungi; phylum Basidiomycota; class Agaricomycetes; order Agaricales; family Agaricaceae; genus Leucocoprinus; species Leucocoprinus sp. KB1807203. The sequence goes on from JAHTMQ010000100.1 coordinate 802,020, forward strand.
AGAGGAGCTGAAGAATGGCTTGAAGCCTATCATGAATATCAATTGTATATAAGCCTAGAGCTGTCAACTCACCAGCAAGATTGCCCAAGTGGTGTAATATGTGAAGATTACAGATGCTGCCAGTAGCATGGTCCCCCCGACTACCTTGTCGCTGGTACCCTGGAATCGTTGACTGTAATTGTAATATCGACTAGTCTCAAGCTTACCATCGTAAGGTGAATTTGGGATGAATATAAGTACTGGGCAATGTTTGGACAATGACGCGTGAGATTGTAATATTTATCTTGCAATAAGCTGGGATAGTATTTTACATGGGCTATGGATAACCCTGCCTTTGCCTCTCTGGCTCATGTCCAGGTACTCCTCCTTCCGGTTAGCTCAATTTCTCAGGCAACCTTCGAGAGATATGCTGCTGAGATACGCAGTTTTGAATCCATAAGGCTCGGTGATATTCCTGCAGATGCTAAGGGAGAAAGAGGTGAATCACTCAACATAGGGTATCATTACAGTCCCCAGCTGATCCTATGCTGCTGGTTCTTCAGCTCGATTCATGCCTAATCCCCTTTCGACCGGTCATCTACACCTGAACTTCCCCACACATCCCTCGTCAGCCTTGCAGTATTCCTTCTCACTCCTGCGGCCGTCCCTATTTCCCTTGGCTGTTGTCGGAATAGCCTCATCTTCTGGATCAAGTACAATGAGCTGCTTATACTCTCAATTCAACGCCGCTTTACTCGACATCTTTCCTGCCTCATATATTTACCCCCTCGCAAAGAATTGTTTTGTCTTTGAAGAGAACGATTCAACAATCTTGGATGCTGGTGACTGCGTTTCTGGACTTGTAGTAATACCGAGCGTGATGGGGAACAAGAAACTGTATCTCGGGACACTGTTAGCTGACTTGTGTTCCCAGGTTCTCGGAGAGTTTGGGATGGTGGTCAGTAAGCGTCTCCGTACCTTAAGTGTGTATACTGAAAGTAGCATAGATACAAGCACTTGAAACTCCCATTGGGAATGAATACCTCAACGGTTCTCTAGCTGCAACATTACCGCCTCTATCTGATCTCCCTATGCCTCTTGATCCGAGCAACAGCGGTTTAGTGCCTGTTCCGCCATTTAACAGTCAGCCGGACGTCTCTAGAAGCAATTTTTCGCTGAATTCAACACCCCCTCTGAAGCGTAATTCATCCTCTGGACCTAATTATCGGCAGTCAACTCTTGGTGTACAGCCACAGAAGAAACGTTCAAGTACGGTTGGAACGGCTTCTTCTCATGCGCGCCTATACAAGATGCTGGGTGACTTTTTCTTACTCGCTGGTCGTATTGAAGATGCCAACATATGGTAGGTAAGATTCATCGAATCATTCGCCATTTCATCTAACTAAACGAGCAGGTATACCGAAGCCATCCAGCTCTTCAAGAATTCGCAAGACCACGCATGGCATGCCACTGTTCTAGAGGGCTTAGCGACCATTGCCATCATCGAGGCGTGGTCAGCAGGTCATGGTTTGGTATGTGAAATTCAGATTGTTGGAACCACTACTTATGATCATCCAGCACAACTCTACAACCACTTCTAAAGAACCTTGGTCAGATGTAACTGAGATGCTCACTCAAGCGTCTGCTCTGTACCAGAAGTCACCCCTCTATTACGAGGGCGAGACCAATTACGCCGTACTGGCATACCTGTATTCATGCTGCATGTTGCGCCACTCATTGCTCCTGTTTTCCGTCTGGTCTGCTAAAGGGTGGGGACCTCTTTCACTTACTATCATGTTGCACCCAACTGCAGACCTTCCACCGACTTTAGCACATGATGAGGCTGATCAATGGCTTAACCTCGAGCAATTAACAGTGTATTCGGGCATTTCTCGTTCCTCTGTATCTGCCGTGCTTGGCCAGATCCACGGGCCTTGGCTTCTACATCTACATCCACGAGAGCGTCTGTCGATTCTTGAAGCAATAGCTAGCATGTATGCATGCCTAGGTTACAAGCGCAAGGAGATCTACATTCTCCGTGAGGTTCTAGGATGCATAATGGATCTGATTGTCTGTGGGCGAGAGGAAGATGGCATCAACAGAGCAACTCCGCAGACAACTGGACTCGGGATTCGAAATGGTTCTGGGATAGTAGAAAATTTGCCCCTATCATTGAACCGGGGAGGCGTCGGCAGCAGGCTGAATGAAAGCTCGTCCGGTAACGAGAGTGTTTTGAAGTTGCTGAAGTATGTGTGTCGAGTGCTCGGTGTTGATCTTGATGCTGTGAAGATTGTTGGCACCTTTGAAAAGAGCGCCACTGATCAAGACGCAGGGCAGAGCCAGATCACTAGCATCTATGATGATGGGTTGAAATATGAGCAATATGAAGTTTATGGGTGGCCAGAGCTACAGGCAGGTGTTGTCCGGGAGGCAGTTGCTATCGCTGAGGCCTTGCCAGGTAGGGCGGAGATTTTATTACACCTCGTTTGCGCTAACTTCCATTACTTAGATCTCCCCGCGGTTGCGCAGTTTTCTCTGTCCTCTCTGAAAAATCTACAATCTGTGCTTTCTTATGAGGACCAACAACATTTACATTCAACGTCAATGCGATCCTTAATGACAGCGAAAAGACGAGGAGATCAACGTTCTGTTGAATATTGGTCAGGCAGTCCAATTTCCAGCATTATTCTAGCACCGTAAGCTGGTATCCCAACCTATGCGAAAACAGGGTTCACATCAGGCGACCAGAACTCCCTTGATCAGACTGCCTGTCGAAATGCATATCTCCATGCTGTCGAAGCAAGCTCCAAGTGTACCTGCCCTCCTTCAGGGCATCACTGATCCTTTCTTATATAATCCCCGGAGGACTGCTGTAAAAAAGGTGATCATTGATGTAAAGCTTTCATCTGGTTTTCTAACAAGATCAGGGTCAAGAAATTGTTACCCAAAACGAAACTTTGGAATTTGACATAATACTACAGAACCCATTCGTCTTTGACTTAGAGCTTCAGTCACTATCTCTAAGGTACAGGCTATTCATCAAGAAACAGCACTTTCTTATTAACGATCCTAGTACTTCTGGTGTCAAGTTTGAATCCCAGAAAACGCGAACCATTTTACCTGCAAACTCTTCTCATCAGCTGATCCTGTCGGGTAAAGCCCTTGAGACAGGTACTCTAATCATTCGTGGGTGCATCGTGCAAGCGCCTGGTGGTGCGAGCCAGGAGTTCATTCTTCCGCTGCGGACAGACGAGGAAGAAGAGAGACTCGCGCGTAAGAAGAGTGCTATTGTGTGCGAATTAGGACGATTTAAGTACTCTGGTTTGGAGTCATTCCCTTGGGAGAGATCAACCAAGTCCATCAAGTACCGGTCAAGCCAACTCAATCCACTTCTGAACTCTCGATTTCTGGAATGTCAGGTAGTACCAGAACAGCCATTGCTGAGAATACGCCGTATGTCTGTGAATCATGGAGCACTGATGTTATATGAAGGGGAGCGGTGAGATTCTCAACTCTTGTGATATAGTTATCATATTCACTTGTACTAGGTCGACTCTCCATATCACCCTTGAAAATATTTCCTTACTGCCTATAGATTTCGTGCACCTAGCTTTTGAGGATTCTACCGTGGAACCAGCACAGCGGATGCTCGCAGAAAGCGAACTATCTGTTTTCGATACCTACGAGACTGAATATAGCCTCATCAATGAGCCTGTATTCTCATGGAGCAAGGATGAAGTTCAAAAAATCGAATCGGGACAAACCCTTGGTTTGAGTATTTCTTGCCTCGGGAAAGCGGGTTGGTATGTCTTCGAGTATTTCGTGGTCTATTGTAGGTCCTTGACTTCTATTAAGCTCTAGTGGGACGGTTCATGTTTCATACTCCTGTGTGCACCGTGCAGACCTTGCACGATCTTCAGAATACTTCTACACACGCCAGTTATCATATCCTATCATGGTCACAGTTTATTCAATGCTTCAATGCCAAAACATGGACCTTGTTCCCTTCCCCTCATATCGTGATCATGTCGAGATGGCAGGAGGCACTATAATGCCGAGTTATCTGGACGTTGATGATGGGACAAGCTGGTGTCTGTTTTCTCTGGACGTACGAAATACATATGGTTCTCCTTTTGAAATTATATTCGAGCGTGAACAGGCTGGTAAGTAACAAATGATGGGCTTTTTTGATGGCTCATTGATGCTCTTGCATCCAAGATGCTCCTGCGGAATGTACTACGTCTATCATACCCCCTGGGTCAACTTCAAGGTCTGTCGAGGACCTTCTGTAACCACGATTTGATCTGATGATAGCAATAGAGTCCTTTTGCCTCTGAAAAGGATTGAACTCTCGGAAAGAGAAATCTCCGAGCTCATACCTACACTCTCGGGCCGACAATTTGTGGTTACCAAGGACAAACTCTCCGAGGCTGAGTTACAGCTACAGAGAGAGCTGTTCTGGTACCGGGAAGCCCTTTTCAAGAGTGTGCGTGGCCACTGGAAGGAGGTTCGTGGTTCTTTAGCTCTACCACCCTTGCCGTGCAAAGTTCAGAACGGAGACTCAACTGGATTAGGCTGGCGGGACACGAGCAGGAGAAATATCACTACGACAACAACGCCTAACATTGCCGATGTTGGAAGCTCTGCGTTCTGATATAGCACGAGTTGATCTTTCCCTGGCCTCGATCGACGAAAACAAGGATGGAAGAAGAACGAGCGCACAGAAGTGCCCTCTACAGCCTAATGAATTCCTTGAGCTCAGGATAAAGGTCATGAATCTATCCTGTAGGTTGCTTCTTCAGTTTTAGGTTCGCATTTCCACTTACACGGCAACAGCGCGACCTTTACCTCTTTGTTTGTCCCTCGACCTTGAACCAAATGATTGTCTCATTTACGAAGGCATCATCACCGATATACCGATAGGCAGCCTTAAAAAAGGGAGTTCTAGAGATATAATTATTCCCGTCTGCTTCCTCGCGGACGGTCAGTTCGAAATTATGGCACGAGTGAGTCCAGTTGGGCTTCAGTACTCGGACACCAGACCTGCCAAGGCGCAACTTGTTGCTGTAGTCCGTAGTCGATAACAGTCATCACGGACCTCGTTCAGTCACCTCTCTTACGATGTAATGCCTTCTAGAATATACGTAATACATATTATTGACATTTCCAGCAGTTGATAGGGGAGCTCATAAGGAGGGTATCAAACAATGGTCAGTCATATTCCGAACCTGCTTGCGTGAAGGTGGCAGAATATACGAGGATGGTAGTATAAACGAGTCTGCGACATGATTACGGTCATTGTCAATGAGAGTGCTCGAAGACATACCCTCCACCCAAAATTGACATCGCTGATGCCTTGGGGTCAACGACTCCCGAGTGAGCAAGAACGATAGGGAGGGCAAAACCAGTGACCACGGTAAGAGATGTCAGGAAGCGACCCATATCAACCAGACCACCTCCATTCTCACAGGACGAGAATTCATCCGAACCACAATGTGAGAAAAGAGCGTTTGGAAGGGGAGCAAGAACAAATGTAAGTGCTGTTGTACATATTATAATCAGATATAAATGCCCTGGAAGGTTAACACATACCAACGAGGAGTGGGAGCCAGTTTGACCAAAGCGCACAAGAAAGGATGATCAAAAGAAACCCAACAGCAAGGACAAATGAGAGCAGGATGACAACTATCAATTTGCTGTTTAAACATCACAATCTGTTTACAATAATGATTGAACTGACTTCTGAGCCTTGCTGCCATGAAGCGTAAGACGGAGGTGTGGATTATGTAATGTACTAGCCCTCTCGGGGCTGAAATCGCTCGCACGGTTACTGGAACCCTCTGAGCGTGCAACAATTTGTTATCCCTGAGCTCATTCTTGAAAATATATCCGTCACCTACAAGTAGAAAAAAAATAAATATTACTAGAAAAGATTACAGGTGAGAGTTAGATGTTATATCCTATATTATGTCGTTCTGTATCAGAATAGACGACCCCAGCTTACATCATCGCAACACTATCGTACAGAACGGCGTGAAAGCCGGCTAGTCACAACATTCTTCCGTCGCGAATCTGCGAGGGGAGGAGGGGGAGGCAACGAAGTTCTTTTCGAGACAAAAGTTTTCTTCTGTGGTAGAGGTCGAAGTGATTCAACGATTGACTGCCGCCTGTTTGGCACAATGTGTGGAATCTGAGAATCTGGGCTATCGTGAGGTGTAACCATAGAGGAAGTGCTTGATGTAGGTGATCTGGAGGTGATCTGGAGAACGGGCGTGGAGTCTTGGAGAGGCATACTTTCCTGAGCCAGCTCACTGAAGTCATGACCCTCATCTTCATCTAAGCCAACCCCGGCAAGATGCGTAGCACTCTGTTTGGGTATCGAGCCCTCATTTGCCCTTTTGCGAAGGAGGGCTTCCCGATTCTTGGTCAGGTCCCAATGATCGACGTACTTCCACGTTTTCTTCTGTGGGGTCTTTCCAGTAGGTACATCAGGCTGTGTCCCATACTCTACAAGTTTCTTCGTGGTGGCGTGCACTGACTCTATATCACGATTGAGACTATTGTGGTGGTTTAATGAGGCCTCCGAAAAGGAAGCGGTCTAGATCGTCAATTGTCAGTTTTGCTTGGGAAATTTGAAGATCTGGAACATACTTCTGTCCTGATGGTATTGAAAGCGATGCCCAGATTATTCGAGCTGGAAGCAAGAGCACTCTGGAGTCGTCCATAGTTGGACTCAGTCTCCTTACCCAGTGTTTCTGTTGTATCGAGCCTGATTCGCTTCGCCCTCGAGTGATGGTCAAATGCTAGATAAAAGATGAATATGGGGTCTTAAAACGGCTTCGAGAAGACATACCCTCAGAAGTGGATGCTGCATATGCTGACGTCCGATCCGTTACCCAGGCAGTATGTGATGAAATCGAGGTCGATAGTTGATCACGCAGTTTTTGTGCCGCTTTGCGGTGAGTCAATTTCGTTTGTTCCAATGTCTGTGATAACATGAGTAGTAATTCTGGCTTCAGGCCATGTTCTTACCTTGAAGGTGCCATCGCGATTTCGCTTTGCGGAGGCACCCTGGCCATGGAGATTTGTCTGGGTAGAGGTCCCAGCGTCAGTCATCTGTCCAACTACCCGATTGTGCTGTTCCAAATACAGCTCTAACACGTTTTGTGCTTCAAGGTTCTGGTCCCGTAGATCATTCATGTTTACTTCCAATCGTGAATGGTGCTCATTCATGAACCCATCTAACATCTCCGACATATTGTGCAGCAACACCCCCTTGGCCCTATCTGCTTTGACCTTTTCACTCTTGAGCATTCTAATAAGGGCTTCATTCTGTTCTCGAAGGCGCACGATTTCGGTTTGTGCAGCTTCATTTGTTAGCTGTCGTGTTAGCTCTAAGGAGGTCAATCCGTCTTTGATGTATCCTTGAATTTCTTGCAGGACAAATTCAAGAACGGAATGAACGTCGTTGAGTGCCTTTTCCACTGCCACTGTCCCGTTCTGGCTTGTCATTTCGAGCTCATCGCATATCGAAGAACTGTATGACATGAGATTAGCACCCCAAGAGACGAACTCGCTCTTGAATGTTGTTTGCATGCCAGCTAGGGCATCGCGAATCACTTCAAGAGCCTCTGATTCCGTCGTGTTGTGGTGTTGGATTGTTTGAAGAGTGATTTGAATATGGGATAGTTGTTCAACAATGATCTGAGATTGTGTCGACAATTTTTCAATCTCGGTTTCCCCAACTTCCTTCGCCGCCGCCTGGAGTTGAGTCGTAACTTCTACCGTACATCGAGAGAGCTCGTCAAGCTTCTTAGAAAGACGGTTTGTCAGAGATGACAGTGTCTCCCCGCATTCAGCAACGGCGCTAGAGTTAGAATCGAAAACGCCGGATTTTCTTTCTGACAAATGAACAACTCTTCGTCAGCTAGCAATAAGAAACGTAGGCTCATACAGACCCAGCTTCCTGAAAAGCCCACTAATGTCACGTAAGCTCTCTGCTGCAATATTCTTCAATCCTTCGGCCACCGAATTCAGCCGTACCTCCGTGTTTTTGTGTGCCTGGCATACCACAACCTCATCATCTAGAGCGGCCCTGGTCTCTGACAGCTGTCCTTCTGTATGATTGAGTGCCGCTGTAGTCCTCTCTAACTTGCTTTTCGTGACCTTGAGTTCCTCGTCTCGTTTCATCAGGAGTCCGATACTCTGCTCAAATTCTTCTCTTACTGCCCTCAACTGGCCTTCAACAATTTCAATCTGTCTCTTGGCCTCTTGTAACTCTGTCTGCCTGAGTTCCTGCTCGGCGTTCAGCTCGTTCCAGCTTTCCTCCGAAAAGAAGATCCCGTTTTTCTCTCGTGCTGCAAGGAGATCATGCTTGAGCCGCTCAATCTCGGCGATATATTCTTTGAGGAGGCCGTTCCGTGTCATACGCTGATTAACCTCGGGTTTGTTACGGATGGACTTGGCACGAAGAGCGTAGTCCAAAGTTGAGAGAGTCTCCTCCATGTTCGAGCGCGCGGGAGATATTGTCGCAACGATGCAGGTTTTGGTTCGACCGCCGAGTGAATCTTGAAGAAGGCGGGTTAGTTTGGATTCACTGTAGGATGTAAGTATATGCGTCTAATCGGAAGGTTGAACGTCCTACCGATACGGTACATGGGCTGCGTTGTCAACTAGAGCATTGATGACACGCCCAAGAGTTAGAAGACTCTGATTTATCATCCCAGCTTCCCGAGCTCTCTTGTTTTCAGCGCCTGATCGCCCAATGTTTTCAGAACCGGCAAGATCAACGAGGTTCATCTTGCCAACTTTGAGCAGATCATCTCCGATATTGGAGGTCTCCTTAACATGAACGGTGATAGAAAATATTGAGTGTGAGCGACTTGAGTGGTCGTTGAATCGGGTAGCAGCAATTTGTCGTCGCTCGCTACCTTTGTTCAAGAGAGCTAAAGCGTCCTTGCAGTCTTTGACTGCCGTTTCTTCCAAGCCCTGAATAAAGACACCCTTTTTCCCTGCGTCATCGAATATTTTGAGTTCTGCAGCCTTCTCCTTGCCACTAATGCCCATGGGCTGGGTTGAACTAGTCGGGGGAGAGAAATCGGATGCAAGTAGATCCCGTAATTCTTCGTTGTAGAGTTCAATATAGGATATCTTGACGCTGTAGTCAGCCTTTGAAGTTTCAAGGGAGTGGAACAGGCGAAAGAGGACCCTGGGAATCATCCCTGCGTCTGGCGAGGGATTACCCATAGGGGTTGGCTTCAGGTCCCCATGCATAGTGTATCTAGGTAAAATATTGAAATGAGGATTGAGGATCAGAATTATACAGTAAACGTACGTTTTCCCAGTGCCAGTCTGTCCGTACGCAAATAACGTGCAGTTATAGCCCATAAGTACTTCTTCAAGCATCGGACTAACAACGTTGTGGTAAACCATAGCTTGATCTGCTTCCGGACCAAAGACAAGATCAAATGGGTAGGTGCGCAAAGGTGGTAAGGTCACGATTCCCAAACTTGATTGAGGTGCTCCAGTCTCAACAGAGATTTCTTTGCTCCTGGCTCCGTTCGATGATACGATTATAGGAGAATTCTCTTGGATTTCGCGGTCGGACCTTCGGCGACATCGAATGACCACTTGAATGCTTGATTCAGACGATTCAGATATTTTCTGGGATTGTGTGTTCAGACTTGAGGATTGAGTTGAACTGGGGTTGTCCCTGGGGCTGGGTTCGGAAGGTATGGGAGCCCTGATGAGTGGTCGAGGACGTGAAGCATACATTGCTGGCGCTGTAATTCCTGTCTTTTGCCTGGCAGCCGGTCTTTTTGAGGCCATTGGAACTTGGAATACTGGTTCTTCCGATTGCAACAGTCGACGCGACGTATCACGTGACTATGCCTGACTACACAAGTCACATGCATCCCCCAAAAACAGTCGTCCTTTATCTCTATGGGCAAGCGCAAAAAGTCTTCCAGAAAACCGGCATTGGTGCGCCAGAAAGCATCCCTTGGTGAGTTTGCTTTGGTGGGTGTACCCCGTTACTTATATCTGGAAAGAAACCAGTTTTACCTGTCTATTCTGTCATCATGAAAAATCTGTCACTGTACGCATGGATCGAAAGGAAGGTGTGGCAAACCTAGTGTGCCGTGTTTGTGACCAACGATACCAAAGTAAAGTTAACCGTAAGTGCTTATTACTTTTTTCCACCAAACCCGGGCCAGTCACTCCTTAACTGACCCGCTTGATTTAGACTTGACTGAACCCATTGATATATACTCCGAGTGGATAGACGCCGCAGATGCTGCACAACGTGAGGAACCCCCCCGTCGCTCTGTTGCATCAACAAGCCGCGGTGTTACTCGAGCTCCCGCCTATGAAAGCGATGATGAGTGAAACCTCTTAGTTCCAGTGTTTGGCAACGCTCTGTAGATTTTGTATCATATTTACTTATTTAGTACAACTCCGCAACCTCTGCAACATAGTCAGTCTAACGAGTGATGGAGGTAACACTAGCAAACATAGGCAGTCGTCACTTTACAACATTTCATTTACAAATTTGTGACGCTGCGTCTTCCGACTACCTTCCCTTATACCCTCCTAATATTCAACCATCTGACGCATTCTTTGATTGTATCCTTTCTCTGGCGCCGTCGCTATGACGGGCCCGACCAATGTGAAAGTAGTTTGTCGGTAAGCTTATTCGATGCAATGCATGCTTCCCCAGTTTAATATCCTAGAGTATAGATTCCGTCCCGTAAATGCTATCGAAATTCGGGAAGGCGGCGAAGTTGTAGTCGCCTTTAGTGACAATCTCCAGACGGTACAGGTGAAATCTGCCCAGGTCAGCACTGGGCCAGAAAAGGATGGGTTCACGTTCGACAGGGTGTTCCCGATGGGAACTAAGCAGCATGAAATTTTTGAATACGGTGTTAAAGAGTAAGTCGTTTGGTTGTAAATGTACTTCGCCTTCTGATCCTTGAATGTAGCATCGTTAAAGGTAATCCAACCTTAGTCTCTGCATCGTCTTCGCCTTGCTCATTCAGTCACACTCTGCCCTACCATCCAATAAACTCAACGATGCTCGTGTTCTACTAGATGTTCTTGATGGATACAATGGGACAGTTTTTGCGTATGGTCAGACTGGAAGTGGAAAGACCTTTACTATGATGGTGTGTCCTCACCTTCGAAATAATGCTAAAAAAACGTTAACTCTAAATCACAGGGGGCTGATATAGACTCGGATGAGCTGAAAGGAATTGTACCCCGGATCACTGAACAAATTTTCCAATCGATTGTAGAGAGCGACCCTCACCTTGAATACCTTGTCAAAGTGTCATACATGGAAATTTATCTAGAGAAAATCCGTGACTTACTTTCACGTGGGTGTTGACCTTTCTGCTGTCTTGCGTTGATGTAACGTATTTGCAGCCCAGAACGATAATCTGCAGGTGCACGAGGAAAAGTCGCGAGGTGTCTACGTCAAGGGTTTGTCGGATTACTATGTAAGCAGTGCAAGGGAGGTGTATGAGATCATGAGAACTGGCGGCGCAGCACGGGTAGTAACATCAACGAGTAAGTATCTCTATCTGAAAAGCTTGAGCAGTCTCTGAAGGAACCTCAATAGATATGAATGCCGAATCTTCGCGGTCCCACTCAATATTTCTGATCACCATACAACAGCGTAATACGGAAACTGGGGCACAGAAAACAGGCAACTTGTACCTTGTTGACCTCGCAGGTTCGGAAAAGGTTGGAAAGACTGGTGCTTCGGGACAGACCTTGGAGGAAGCCAAAAAGATCAATAGATCGCTCTCTGCTTTGGGTATAGTCATCAATGCATTGACAGAAAAAGTCGGCCAGTTCTAGAAAATTTTATCCATACTTGATCACTGATTTTCTAACCATCCTTAGGCCAAGCATATACCTTATCGTGACTCCAAGTTAACTCGTATTCTTCAAGAATCGCTTGGTGGAAATTCCCGAACAACCCTTATCATCAACTGCTCACCCTCGTCTTACAATGAAGCTGAAACATTGTCCACCCTTCGGTTCGGCATCCGTGCTAAGTCCATCAAGAACTCTGCCCGCGTCAATGCTGAGTTGTCTCCTCTTGAGCTCAAAGGCCTTCTCCAGAAGGCCCAATTGGCCAACACATCGTACCAGAAACATATTCTGAGTTTAGAAGCCGAACTTGCTATCTGGCGCTCTGGTGGCCATGTTGAAGAAAGCGAATGGATTCTCATTGGAAAGAGCGGCGCAGTTCCACCAAAAAAGGCACCGACGTCACCCACGCCTTCTGCGTCGATACCTAGTTCTCGCAGTATGACGCCGGTCAACCCGGTTATCGAGGGCTTAAGAGACCTGGATAGTCGGCCTCAGACACCAACAGTTGTTGCTCTCGAGAAGGATGAGCGTGAGGAATTCTTAAGGCGGGAGAACGAGCTCAGCGACATTTTGGCAGAGAAGGAGAGTTCCCTGACAGCAGCTCATAAATTAGTCAAGGAACTCAAAGAGGAACTTGCGTTCTTGAAGGAACAAGAGACGTCTGTCAGCCAGGTATTGCTTCCTCCTAAAAAGCTAGCGCAGGGTACGAAAATTAATCTGGGCGACAGGAAAACAAGCAGATGTCCACGAAACTCAATGAACTTCGATTGCAAGTCGAGCGCCTTGACTATGAAGCTAAAGAGGGCACTATCACCATTGAAACACTGCGTGAGCAGAATAATGATACAACTGCTGAGCTCGAGGCCCTCAAGAAACAGTTTACGGATTTGAAGACAGTGCAGAAGGATACTTCAGCGGACGACAAGGAGAAGCGTAAACAGGAGAAGATGGCGATGATGATGGCGAAATTTGATACTGTAAGCGTCGATTCTGGTGACTTTATCATAAGATCTGATTTGGAGTTGTTTTGAGCAGCAAGGCGCTTTCTCCGAGAAGGACGAGCAGTTGCGACAGCTTCTTATAAAGCTTGATAATATGAATAATGAAGCAGCTGAAACATTGTCCTCCGACGATCTGATCGCCATTCGTAGGCAGCTTGCGGAGAATCAGACAGTCCTCAGAGAGACGTTTAATAGACTTCGCCAAAGTCAGCAAGAGACCGAGATGGCTGTAAGGCGAAGAGATGAGCTGAATGCTCGGGTCGCTCAACTAGAAGCAGATTACGAAGAGTTGCTAGGCGAGTTTTGAGTGCTATAGGTCGATCAGAGTTCGGGCTGATCGTTCACCTCTGTAGAGAAGACAATTCATGAGGAAGAATCTGAAGATGCAGAGTCCATGCAGGACTTCAAGGTGTGTATTATACAATTTCTTCTCTATCTAGATTAAGTCTTTTGTTTGTGCCAACAGAACAAGCTCGAAGCTCAATATGCTGCTAAAAGGGATGCTCATATAAGTGAAGCTGCCGATCTCAAGCAACAACTTGAGATGAGGGCCAACGAGATGAGGGCACTTAACGGTACAATTGACAGTCTCAAGAGTGTCAATGATGAGCTGAAGGTACGCCTCAAAGATTAGCCTGAGCCCACTTGAATCAAGGATCAAACAGCGCGCCTTCGCTGTGACATCCGCTGGTATCGAGGGTGGCAAAAATCTCGCCGAGAGCGCACAAGATCTGGAACGAACGAGGAAGGCAATCAATGTCCAGCTCGCGGAGTTTGATGGTGTCAAGAAATCACTTATGCGCGATTTACAGAATCGTTGTGAGAAGGTCAGTGCCTCTATTAGCTATTAGCCGACTCTGATCGGCTATCACCTAATACAGGTTGTAGAACTAGAGATTCAGCTAGACGAGATCAAGGAGCAATACAATAATGTCATTCGTAATAGCAACAGCAAGGCTCAGCAGAAGAAAATGGCTTTTCTAGAACGCAACCTCGAACAGCTCACCCTCGTCCAGAAACAAGTATGTAGCAGTTGTCCTTCAACAAGCATACTCATCTGTTTTCATGATAGTTGGTCGACCAGAACTCCATGCTCAAGAAAGAGGCTGGAATTGCAGAACGCAAGCTTTTGGCTCGGAATGAGCGCATTCAAAATCTGGAGGCTCTCCTTCAAGATGCAGATCGCCGCCTGTCGGCTCAGAACCAGAAATTTGAGGCACAACTTCAAGCGGTCAAAGAGCGACTGGATCAGGCTCGAGGTTGAGTTTACCATTTCCTAGTCCGAGCAAGTCTGAAGAATTATGTAGCCCAAAAGGCACCAGCAGCTTCGCCGCTGAGCTTTGGGCGGATCGCGAAGCCGTTGAGAGGTGGTGGTGGAGCCGCATCGCCTTACACGACAGCTCCCACTGCTGCTTCACCAATCCCAAATCCTCTGGCCCGTGTGCAGAATGAAGATGCTGGGTGAGTTCTATGCTCTCTCTTGACATAATCTATCTCTAACGGAATTGGTGGTTACGTATTAATTTATCTGGGTTTAGTGCTAGCTGTAAGTAATCTCTCTTCATTTGCTCGTTTATGGCTAGGTTGTAACAGAACTAATTCTTTCAGCCAAACGGGCGTCCTGGTTCTTCAATTCACGGTAAACTGAATAGATTATCATTTTTACTTGTATTCTCTGCTTTTCCCGCATAAATCGTTTGTATCTCACATAGCATATTTACTCCCAGAATGCATTGACAATTCATGGACACGGTTTGCTCTCCGGGTACAGACCTCATACAGACCTCACCGAGACGAAGTAAATGCCAAACATGAGCCATCAGTCGATTTCCACGTGATGGACAGGCTCCCTGATGCCTGCTATTTATTGACAAAGAGTTCGATGTTCATGAGTTCTGATGTAGCAAGAAATCTCGATCACGGTAAATGTATTAATCAACCTTATGTTTTACTATTTAAGGGATGTTAGCCGGAGTGACTGGTTGACCAGGGGGGATAAAGTTAAAAGGCAATATTCGGTTGCACTCAGTCGTAGATAACATCTTCATTAAAATACTACCACGGGCATTGTAGACCACTTCCAGCAGTACCAGAGGAGCAATTGTGAGAATTATCTGACAACAGCACAAGCTTCCGTCATCTGCGGGTCTTATTATGTCATTTGATGCGCTATGTGGGGCGGTAGGTCCCGGAGACGTGTACGTTTCCAGCCACTTCTGAAGCTCTCAAATGGTTAGGTTGAAGACAACATCAGAAGCAACCACTTGTCTGCCAGACTTGACGGGGATCTGAAAATAGATTAGGATCTGAATTAGATGTGCATTAGCATATTTGATTGGGTTGAAACGCAGTATGCAATTTTTTTCTGGAAAATCCCTTCGTTGTGCCAATTTATTTCCGGCAGACACATGAATGGGGACTCTAGAGTGACTACTTACGCTAAGGGTCCTGACTTCCCTCTTTTTTTGCCGCCGATGCCTCATTCGCGTTTTGTGCTCCTTCCACCCTGCTCAGGCCTTTGTTGCCTGAGAGTCAATTACCGCCAACCATGTGAGCATTTTTCATGCATACTGCATTACAACTTTCTGCCTGCTCATCTTCATTCTTTGACCTGACCTGCTCACTTCAGAGACTGATTCCTTCGTTCTTCAGCTTGCGGAAATCCACAGACTGAACATATCCGCCCTGCCATATTTTTGTTTCGTGAGTGTAAAAAATTAGTTGACTTTTTCTGACTTTCATACGATTAGCTTGAAAATTATTGCACACAATGTCGGCTGTGCATTCCCGCAACCATTCACCCTCTCGTTCGCCTACTCATGTGAGAACTCGTCCCTACTAGCAAGGGGAACCACCTAACAGGATTCTCTAGACGCAGTCTCAGCGATTCATCAATAGCGGAGGATCTTACATCGTTACTTGTAATCCCAGTGGGCTGCAAAACTTCAACTCAGGCGGGCAGGTCAATACCCATGACGTTAGTAGAACTTTGACTCTAGCTGACGTTGTGTGAAGTATCAGACTATGGGACATACCTATCCGAGGAGTACCCCTGGATCGTCAGTGACTAGCACACATGAGATTTCTCCGCCTCGGAGCGCCAAGCAGCGCGAGATTGATTGGACCTCGTCCAGACCAACAACCAGCAGAAGCTGGGATGAGGTGCGAGGCATTTCAGACTATGGCTGTTCTTTTGGATTCATTGGTACTAGAATTCTGTAAGTAAGAGGCAACCGCTCGTAGGTCAGAATGGATCATTATCGATTCCTCAGAATGTAAGTAAAAGTGCAAGTTGGTGCTCCATGAAGAAGCTGACCATCTTTCCAGGAGCAAACCTTGGTTTTGAAAAACGGTCAGAGAAAATCAACAAATGAAACTGTTATTTCCCCGTCCTTCTGACCATGTGTTGTAGGTTTAGTGTCCTCAAACTCGCCAACTCGGCCTTATGCAGGCCACCAGAAATCTCCTGTTGCTACTAATTACAACGCGCTTGGGGCTTCACAAAGGTCTCCTAACGTAGATGAGCTTAGTTCAGCCATGAGGAGCATGGTAGTTGAAGACGACCACAATCTTCAGAGGCAAGCTGCACTCAACCTATCACGAAATTTTCCTTCGGCAAACCAAATGATTTACTCGTCTATTCCCCGATTGGATTGTACTTCTTCCTATCAGAATTCTCGCGATACTCTTTTCGATTACTCATTTAGTTATGATCCCTGCCGCCCTAATTCGGATCCTCCAGCGTATTCATCATCAACCGGAATCAGTGGTTCGCCGGCTTTGATTTACCCTAGTATCTCTCTTTCGGACCCTTACTGTCAATCAGGATATACGTATGAGTTTCTTGCCAACCCAAGGCGTCCTGTACCCCAGTATAATCAAGCTATGGCGTATGGGCACACAGGTACCTCCCCCTGCGCCACGTCTCAGGCCATTCAGCTCAGTAGCCTTCCTGTCGTCGATAAAATAAATGTCCAGGCGAGTTGTCTCAATGAATGAAAGCACATTGTCTTATCCTGTCTGTTAGTACCCGACAAGTCTTCCCACTACCATGTTGACCCCTATGGCACCAAATATTCCATCCCGCAATGGCCAAATTGACTCGACTACCGGTCATCTGGCTTCTTTTACAAGATTCCCCTTTCGACAGTTCGATCCGATTTATTCAAGAGGTATATCAACCCATCCTAATAACCTCCGTCTCGCACCGATGGTCCGAAGCAATCTCCTGGAAGAACTTCGATCTAGGAAGTCTCGCAGATTGGAACTATCTGTAAGTTGAGTTTCCACTTGACTCTTTTTCTCGACCTCAACCTCCTAGGATATCACTGGATACGTGTCTGAATTCAGCATGGATCAGTATGGTTCACGATTCATACAGACCAAACTGGAAAATGCAGGCATCGAATCGATTCGAGCTGTATATGACGAGATCATCCCAATATGTGCCCTGATGCTCATGCAGGATGTTTTTGGCAACTATGTAAGACTGAGGTCATTTCCGGGGACATTCACTGACTACTTTCTTAGGTTATCCAAAAATTGATGGATTTTGGCACACAGGATCAGCGAGCTGGCATAGTGCTAATTGTTGAAAATGCAATTGTTGATCTATCACTCAATGTTTATGGTTGTCGGGTTGTTCAAAAAGTGGCAAGCCCCCTTTAACCTTGTGGGCACGGCTGATTTGTACTGATGGCAGGTGATTGAGCTCTCTACAGTGGAGCAACAAACTCAGCTTGTTTGCAAGATAGAACCTTATGTGCTGACAGTGGTCAAAGACACAAATGGTAACCATGTAAGATAGAATAGCATTGATGGTTTATCAGCCTGGTCTGAATGATCTTCTTATAGGTGATCCAAAAATTTGTCATGACAGTGCCACCAGAGTGTCTTTCTTTCTTGAGGACCTTCCGCAAGGCTGCTCCTCAACTTGCTATACATCAGTTTGGCTGTCGTGTCTTGCAACGATGCTTAGAATACCTGCCTAATGATTATTGCCGCGGTATGATAGATGAGTTGCTCGGCATTGCTAACAACCTAATGCAGGATCAATTTGGGGTTAGTCTGATTTACGTTGCACTGTTTACATACTGACAACCAATCCAGAACTATGTTGTTCAATATATCTTACAGCACGGCCAACCGCATGACTGCGTAATCATCGCCGCCCGTATGCAGGGACTTGTTCTTGAGATGTCCTGCCATAAGTTTGCGTCAAATGTCGTAGAGAAGATACTAGTATATGCAGATCACGACACGAAGCAAAAAATAATCTCTGAAGTCCTTGGTAACGAATATGGTAGTGATCCTGTTTATGCAATGATGCTGGATGGATATGGCAGTGAGTACAGACCTGAATCCTTGCCCTTGTCTAACTTCCAGTTGAAGATTATGTTATTCAAACAATGCTCGATCAAGTTCAAGGGGACCAGCGAGAACTTCTGTGTGGCCGTGTCAGATCACACATCAAGCGTGAGCCAAAACCAAAGATCGAACCCAAGCATGTCATCGCTAGTAAGTAGCAACTTATTACAAAGTGGATGTCATTGTATTTACATTTTATCTTTTCGTAGTCGAAAAACGTCTACTCAGTGACAGCTATAATACCAACGGAATCTAATATGGCCATACATTTCTCACATCCATCTGTACTTTGAAAAGCCTGCGTCATTTGTTCCTACCTTATTTACTGCAAGTTTGAGTCGATCTTGGTTTACAAGTTAACGTCCATAATAAATCACACTTGTTCTTTGTGTCATTCTTCGGTATCTCTTGCTACAATTCGAGTCTCCACAAAAGAGGAATCACCCGACACAGGTTGATTCTGTCTCACGGTTCTGCGGTACCCAGAGGTACAAGAGCTGCAAACACTGGGACACGATTTTTTTGGCTAATCACCGTGACGTGTCGAACTCCCAAAACGGGTCATACAGGCCGTGAGTAGGTCCGGTGAAGTCAATTTCGAACCAGTTTCTTTCTCTTCGTTTCCTGCCGCGTCTCGTATTTAACGCCATGAGCGATACAGAGGCAGCTGCCTCGCTCTTTGGTACTGCAGACTCACCGTCAGATCTGTTTACAGCACTTGGAACAGAATCCAGCCAAGAAGCATCCGACGGCCTCTTCGATGGAGCTAGTGCCGACAAACTTGGTGCCACAGATGCTTTCTACAATGTTCCAAAGCAGCGAGCGTCAACTCATGAATTCTCAGAATCAAACCAGCCTCCTATTGTCGAGAGCCGTACTCATGCCCCAACACACGATGAAAGTGCACCCCATGGAACATACAGCAGTTACCAATACTGGAATGGGAATCAGACGAATTACGGTGCAGGTGCAGGCACATCAAGTAAAATTTTATTCTTTCATATCTACCTTGACAGCTCAATTTCTCTGCAGACGGCATTTCTTATGATACCAACAAATATGCAACGCCTGCCATTCATGACCCATATGTCCTTCCTCAAAACAATGCCTACGTTCCTTCGTCAGTACGCCAACCTCCTGTCCCCAAAACAGCAAATATATCCTCTTATACTGGGAACCAAGCATCTACATATGATAGCCGCCATGTAGTGGATCCATATGCTCATCAACATCTGAATCAGTCTACCTACAACTCATATGAGCTTTATACCCCAAATTCGAATAATCAAACAGCCGCAACAGCACAAAAGCACAACGACATCCCACAGGTGCCCTTGCATGCTCCCCACATCCCAGCTGCTACGGTGCCTGCACCATCTGCACCGATGACAACGCAAGTTCCTAGGCCCAAGGTATCTAATGCATATGATCCGCCATTTTCTGCAGTGTCCTATAGTCGGCGGAACGTTCCAGGTCCGGTCAAGTACGGACAAGGATATAATGCCCTCTCTCACTCCGCTTATGCCCCATATCAACCTACTACTTCTCCACCTCTCACACCGCCTCCGCCTCCACCTCGTGGACCTGCAGTAGTACCGGCTCCAATCATTCCTACCTCACCGCCAACGGTTTCTCATCTCCCTCCGCCTCCCTCAAAATTACACGACTATACCTCTGCTTATATACCACCTTCGGTTCAGAATCATACCTTAATGCACGGTGCACTGCCTGTTGTACCTTCACCCTATGCTTCCGCCGATCACCCCACTAGCATTCCTTCAGCGTCGGCAGTATTTTCTGAGCCGACTAGATCGCAGAATGAAGGAGAGAATCCTTTCACAAATGATATCAAGTATGACAAGGAAAATGCCCTCGCAGATGAGCCCGGCGTGAATTTCTTTCATGGAACAAAACTCGAGAATTTCTCAGAACCAGGATCAATGGTGGAGGAACCAGCTGAAATGCAGTTGGCCCGCTCTCGCGCAGCTTCTCCATCCAAAATAAATCCGCTACACGAATCAATGAAACTACAGTCACCTGGTGCACCACTCTTGTCGAGTCTGCAACAGTCTTTCAGAGCAATTTCTCCTCCTAGAACAAATATGGATTCGGGACGCGTCTCGAGTCCGCGGCAGAGTCCCCGACCCCCCTCATCCCCAGTTCATGTGGTTTCGCACAGTGGACCTCGCGCTTCCCCAGATCTTCGCAGAGAATCTCTTATACGTGAATATATCCCAAGGTCGAAAACTACTTCACCAGGCATAAGTATCATAAACCCATATGTACCCCCTCCACGGGGTTCTCCTCTTCGTGCAAAGTCAGCTTCTATGAATTCCGCCGATGCGATCAGTTCTCCAGACTCATCTTCCAGCATTTGGCATGACCGCTACGCGCCCCGAGGCTCAAAAGTCAATAACGTTTACGAAAGCGAAAGAACTGGCTCCCCGAGCTCTTTCTCCAGTCGCTCATCAGACTATGGTCAACATTATACTAAAAGCAATCACTTACCGCCTGTAGCTGAGTCACCTTACACTCCTGCTGCATTGCCCCAGGGATCTGTGCCATCAGCCGAAGACCAATATGTTCCTTTCCAGCCGAAGACCAAACCTGTGCCCTTGTCTGGGGACTTCAGACAATCACAATACCCCTATTCCGTAGGGGTTTCACCTTCCCAACCTCCCGCAGAAACGATCATCAAACCCACAACCATCCCTTATGCTCCCTCTCCTGCACTCCTGGGGGCCAATGATCCTCTGGGACGCACCTCGGTTCGTGTGCCGGTGATTAGCTTCGGGTTTGGTGGCAAAATTGTTACTTGTTTCCACCACGCGAGCTCTGTGAATATGGGGTTTGACGCTGCGTTGTCTCCGCGAGTCCCCACCATTGTTCAGGTGCAAAGCTGGAAGAAGCTAGTGCCGGAGTCAGCTCTGGATTCACTAGTGGTCTTTCCTGGGCCGTTACATGCTGATCCTGGTCCTCCAAGTACTGGTATCATGAAAACTGGTGCTATCACGCAAGCGAAGATGAAGAAAGCATCACTCATTAAATACCTTTCTGACCGTACCGATGAAATGATGCAAGGATTGAATTATCTCCACAATGGAAGTGCTGAGAAACGGATAGCCGATGGGAAGTTAGTATTGGTAAAGCTTCTTAGGATTATGGTTGAAAATGACGGGCGTTTACTTGGAACGTGAGCCGGCCTTCATGTCGTATCCTGATTTTTGTTCATGGTTTTCTGAAGACCTCAGCTGGATTCCGCTGTTCGAGCTGTTCTGGTACCTAGACTTGAGGTCAATGATCCCGGAACTCATTTTACAACTACTGCAGATACACTGACGGAAACGCCGTTCGGAGCTGCGTCTGCCAATAGTGATGAGACGGTGGTCTCAGTTACTGCACTTCGAGGGGCGGCACTAAACAAGATTGAAGAGTTTCTTCTGCGCGGAGAACGTCATCAAGCTTACCACTATGCACTCGATGAGAAGCTGTGGGCTCATGCCATGGTGATCGCAAGTAGCATTGATAAAGAGGCATGGAAAGAAGTTGTGAACGAATTTATAAGAGCAGATCTCGGGGTCAAATGCGACAACTCATTCGCCTTGCATGGTCGTACTGATTCCAAAGTGCTGACGGTGAATGGAAGAGAGGGGCTTCGTGTAGCATATAGTTTATTCTCTGGACAGGGAGCTGCTGCAGGTAAGACGCCATTGTTTCTAACATGTGTTCAAGTAATGTCCATTCCCGAATAGTGCAGGAGCTAGTGCCTAAGAACATATTGGCAAGGGGCATTGGTCGAGTGACCATTCCGGCTCCAACGTTAGGCCCATCGACCCCCCGGACACCCAACCTCGCCTTTCCTGTGGCCGGAGCTAAAATTCCCACCGAATCGCTAGCAAGATGGGCGGAAACGGTGGCAATGTTGCTGGTATCACCGTTGACACCTGATACTTCGGCAGCACTCACTAGCTTGGGTGATCAACTCTTGGCAAACGGTTGGTTGGAGGCAGCTCATGTCTGGTAAATATTTTTTTGTCCTAGTTTAAATCAGATTCACTCAGTTTCATTAGTTTCCTGCTTTCTCCTCAGACTTCTCCCGTTGGTGGAATTGGTAATCCTGCAGCACGGATTATATTATTAGGATCTAAGAGCCCTGTCAATGCGCCGACTTTCTCGAGGGATCCCGATACGATTATATTCACTGAGATTTTGGAATATATCATGACAATGGTCCCGGTGTCGAAAGGGCAGGAACCGAACAATGGTTTTCCGCATCTGCAGGCATATCGCTTGATTCGTGCTTATGCTGCTGCTGAAGCCGGGGACCTGAGCATTGCTAACAGGTTCGTCATTTTACAGTTGTTTGATATGCTCGACTATCGATTGATCCCTCTGGTTCAGGTACTGTGAAGCCATCACGGCATCTCTTGTGCGAGGATCTGTCTACTTCACGCCGACAATGCTAGAGCAATTGAAGAACCTCGCTGACAGGCTTTCTGGCGTGTCTCATCCCGACAAGGCGAGCTCATGGATACCTGGAAAGATACCAAAGCCGAGTCTTGACACTTTTGGGGGATGGCTGGAAGGAAGGTTTACAAAATTGGTGACGGGTGAATCAGACAGTCTGACATTACCGCCAGAAGATGCGGTGAAGCAAGACGGTGGGCATGGGGTGTCTGGGCCTTTTACTCATTACAATACTATTTCCTCAGCCAACAATTCTGCGAGATCGTCTCCAGCGCCGCCTTTTGTGACCCCAGCGTATGCTTTACCACCGACCGGGTCCGCCATGTCGAATAAGACATCATATAGTTATGGATCTGTGCCGGATCTCGTGAAAAGAAATCAATCTCCAGGACTTATTGCATCGGCGATGCCTGCTCCGCCATCAATCCCGTCGATTCAAGCACAACTGGGGAATCATAATAACGGAAGCATAGCTTATACGAATGAATATGGCCCAGGACCAGACTTACAAACCACGAAACGGTCAGTGAACCTTGATACTGGGGACGAGACGAATGTGCAGGAGGTTGCTTGGTGGGGTTCGTCCGTTGATGGAGGGCATCAAAACCACGGAAGAACACCTGTAGCCAAGTTTGAAAAAGTGGAGGGGATGCACGGTGGGATGGACAATGAGGGGTTCTTTTCGCCAATGACGAGCCAGTCGTTTGTGGTTGGCTCAAAGGTGAGTGGGACGCCTGTGTCGAGACCTGAACAGGCGGGTTCTTATGTGGAAGACAATGAAGAGGACGATTTGGGTTTGGGGAACAGTTCGAGGAAGGAAAAAGAGACTCTGAAGGGTGAGAGCAGTGGTGAGAATGATAAGCCTAGAGCTGTACCGCTGGAGACAAATAAATCAGGTATGTTTGTGTATCTATTTTTTTTGGTGTACGACTCATTCGATATTGTCAAAGATGCTCCTGCATCAAATTCAGGATGGTTCTCCCGTTGGTGGAGCCGTAAGGAAAATACTTCTGGTGGACCTGTTAAAGCGAATTTGGGCGAAGAAAGTTCATTTTATTATGACAAAGAACTCAAACGCTGGGTCAATAAGAAGGTACGCTTCTTCTTGCCTCTTTTTCAGGCTATAGTGATGACGTGCTGGATTTGTAGGCAGAAGGGGAAGCACCGAAGACGACACCTCCACCTCCGCCACCTCCCCGAGCACAAACGGCATCACCGGGGAGATCAGTCGGATATGAGAGTAGTACATCGACTTTACTTACTCCGCCACCACCCTCGTCATCATCGTCGTCATCAACAACATCGTTGAATGGGCAGAGATTTGGGAGACCTGGTAATGCGGCTGATGTGACGGCTTCGCCGCCACCGCCGCCAGCGGGCAAGCCTTTGATGCGCGTGAGGTCAAATCTAGCACCACCTGGGCTGGATTCAGCGCCGCCTACACCTATGGGGACAAGAAATTTTGCTGGGGCTGGGTCACTACCACCGGCAAGGCCAAAGAGCTCGAGTTCTCAAAGAAAGAATGTGAGGAGTCGATATGTAGATGTGTTTGCTGGTGAAGGAGGAAGTGCTTGAGTATAGTATCTCTTTTTCTTATGACTTTGTCTAGTATTGCAACAACTAGCTAGAGAAAAATGAATACTTAAACTAGATACATGGGAATGGCTCCTCAGAGGAAGAGCTTGAAAGGGTAACCACGATTCTTTACACGGAAAAGGGAGAGGAGGAGAGAATAGACAATGATAATGACAGCAGTAAAGAGATAAACTTGAGCACGTTGGCGAGTTGGGGAAGTCTGTGCTGGGACAACGAGTAGGAGCATAAGGAAGGCGAAGGATAGTAATCCATCTGAAAGGATGAGATATACGTGTCAAGGGAGAAGATGAGGTGGACATACAGATGAAGGCGACGACGTGGACCTCTTGACCATATTGACTCTGGAAACCAGGAGCAATCCAACCGCCAGCAGCAACATAGGGCATGCCCCTGATCCTGGTGAACATGTGGCCAGAGATCATGATGAGAGAAGTGAGAACGATAGCAATAGCCCATGTCCAGCGGGATTGAAGGATTGGCGCAGCAAAACGGAAAGATAAAAGGACGAGAGGGCGAGGATGGACAAGAGAGCGACACGAGTGGTGTCTATGGGTTCACGGTAGGGGATTGGGACGGGAGTATGATGGGAGAGGAAGTCAGCAAGAGGGCGAGCGTCGAAACCCCTAGTGAAGACTTATGAGAGGGAGAGAGAGGGGAGTTGGAGGACGTACTCTGAGAAATCGTACTTTTGGGGGCTGGTCTGTTGAGTTGCACGGTCGCCCTGGGAGGGGCTAAACGCGAGGACTACGGGTGCAGAAGAAAGGCCCAGCTGGACATGGAGTCAGAGAAGAGGGAGGCAGGGAAAGGGAAAAGAACCTTTTGGAAGACGGCAGGAGCGCTGTCGAAGTCGAGGGTGGCAAAGAAATGGCTATCGCGGTGTTCTGGGTTGACCCTTGTCCAGGCCTTGGCTACGGCGTCCCACGAGGGGGCAAACTGCCTTGCAGACAGTGAGCTGGAGCAGGCGCCGGTGAGCTTGGAACTTACTTGCAAGGAGCACATTTGCGCCTGGAGTCGAGTGCGGTGAGCTGGACCGAGGCAGACCAAGTGCGTTTGGGGTCGGTGAGGAGGCTGTAGGAGTGTTCATTGAGGGCGATGAGGCCATTGCCTTGACGGGCGAGGTCAAGCAGGGACTGGTAGGGACTGGAGACGACGGGGGACGCTGCGGTGGCGAGGACGGCGAGGACGGCGAGGAGGTGCATGGTGGAAAAAGGAAAAAAAAAGAAAAAAGGGAAATTGACTTGGGCAATAATGTCGTCGCATGGTCTCCTCCTCCGCCTTTTTCTATCGCCTGCCTACTTTTCTCTGCACGTCGCCCTCAAATACCTGCTGGTCTATGCAGACAACATTGGCATCACCTACTATCTCACCCGCAGGCTCAGGGAGCTCGAGGTCGACGAGCTCAACGACGCCTGGGGATTCATATGGTGATTGGCATGAATATCAGTTGTGATCTACTCTGCTCATTGTTCGTTGCGCCAGCCATCTGCTTGTCGCCCGGCCGACAGTGTCGCGTGCGCTGGAGGTGTTCGTCGTCGAGGCGGCGCAGCGCTCGACGCACGACGCGATGATTGTGTGTGTTCTCTGGCCGGCTCGTCTTGCTTGAATTCACGGTCCATTACAGACTCTGTGGTCGATGCAGGCGTCTCTGCACGACTTTGCCTCGTCTCGCGACTCGCCCTCTTTTTCTGTCTGCCAACGTGTTCTCCACAGATGCCATGAAATTATATTCAACAATCTACCCCGTCCTTCCTCCTCTCCCTACCCCTCCTCCACTCACTCTACTCACTCCCCCTTCTCTAGGAGAAAGCTCTCACACCGTCCACAACCCGCCCTCGTCGGTATGGGTGTTGTCCTCGCCGCTGCTCCTGCCATGCCTCTCCTTGCTCAATCTACGGGCCAGATTGCCATCGAGCAAGGCCGTGCTGACCATCCAACAGACCTCCCATGCTAGAGACAGACCTCGCTCCAGATCTCATGCCCGTCACTCCTGGCGGCGATACCGATGACCCTGACAGCCCTCACTCTCCCTCCCTTCCCGATGATTCAGACTGTAAACGCCCAGTTGTGGCTACTGCTGCTCAGACCATGCCCGCACTTCCTCTTCATCTGCGCTCAATCCAACGTTCACGAGCATCCCAAGATCCCTTAGGTCAGCTCGACGCTCAAATCCCATCTCCATCCCACCACTCCACGCTCTCCCTTCCTGCACCAACGGCTACAACCCCCAATACCCCAGACATCCTACTCGAAAAGTATGATGTTATAGCCCAGAGCCAGCTATTACGCGGACATTATTATCACTCTCAAGTATGTCAGCTCTGCAAACCCGCTTTACTCTAAATTTAACTTTCTGTCATAGATTCAATTCATTTTGGATTTGGAGAATATCTCTAATCGTCTTCTCATCGTCCCAAAACCTGCACGAGTCAGTGCACTCAGGGCGGAACTCACTGCGCTCAACCACAAGCTCCCGGCCGAGGTCTGTCTCTTTATCTCTATCTCCTAATTCATTTTCCAATCATTCTAGGTCTGCATGCCGATGTGGTGCAGCTCCTCTGATTCTCCCTGTGGCCCTCATAATACACCTCAACCTCATCATCGTATAGTCCGAATTCCACCAGGAGAAAGCGTTGTGCTAAACTCTGCGGAGAGAACGCCGTATCTACTCCTCATCGAGATCCTCCACAGCGACCTTGACTTTGATCCAGCTAAAAGGGCAAATAAGGAGATTCTCAAAAGGATCGTGGCGAAAGAGGACGAGCGACACGGAACTTCAAAAGATCTCGTCCTTTTTGGCCGTGGAAAACCCAAACCATCACCATCACCACACCAATCATCAGGACACGACAACAATATGCCCTCGCGTCCTGTCCTTCTCGAGCCCTCCCCCTTGGCCACTTCATCTGCAACATCTGGAAGCACTTTTCCTCTATCGGAATCAGATGATCCAGAAGAGGAAGTCGATCTTGTTGAACAACTATACGGTTCACAGAAGCCTTTGCAATTTGCAAATCTCGATATTGCAGATTCCATTGTCTTACCTCCAGCACCGAAGAACAGGGATCTTGACATAGCAACTTGGACTTCTTCTCCTGGTGCAGCAGATAAACATAGCCACCATCGGCACACGGATGTCATGGGACGAAGTCGCAGGCATAGCACAAGTCAAAGCGGCAACGCAACAGGCCAGTCATCATCACTGCCCAGTACACCTCCCAGACAAGATGGCGATAGTGTGGGTGGAGGACTTTCGTTGGATGATTATTCCCAGCGCATGCGCACAGCAGCAATTATGCTTGCTCAGCTTAATGCCAATCTCGTGAGGGAACCAGCGACGCCCATACCTTTACCACTTTCCGCGACAACTCCCTCTTCTCAGACGCCGGATGTCTCTTCACCCATGAACACGAGTAGAGGCTTGTGGATTCCTGGCACAAGTTGGTTCACGGGTTCATCTGATACAACATCGTCCGATCATCAACAACGAACGCCATTGATTGCTGCTTCTCAGGGGGGAATGCGATTACAATATGCTGAAGCTCAACAAATCAGAGAAAGAATTATGAAAGAGATGTTAGCTTTAGAAGAGGAACGTATGGAAAGGATGAAAGAGGATCGGTACGCTCCAAATGCTACTGGTGCAGGATTAGGTATCAGGGGTGTTGATGTAGGTGGTGGTGGCAGCGGAGAGGGCAGTGTTGAGGATGAAGGGATTATCAGGAGGGAATTGAACAAGGCAGACCCGTCTGCTGTTGTGTTTCAGTGAGAGTTGGGCTGCAAAGAAAGTAAGAAAGTATTTTTTTGTCTCGTTTGGTGCTTATACTTTGGATGTGGTCTAGAGTCGGATAAAGGGTGCATCACCCTACGGACATCTGGGTATGTTCTTTTTGATCTCTACGGGTCTAAGCTACCATCTTCAATCTCTCAATCTGACCACCTTCGATTATAAATCAGCAAACTGGGATTGCGTGTCTGTGATTGTCAAAACGGGTGGTGATCTGCGACAAGAGCAACTGGCTGTTCAACTGATACGGGAGTTTCAGCGGATATGGGTAGAGGAGAATTGTGCTTGCTGGGTACGATAGTAAGCACTTCCTGTGCTGGGATGTCATGTTTGACCCATTCTGATCGAGGAGCATGCAGTTTCAAGATTCTAATTCTTGGCGCAACGTCCGGTTTGGTAGAGACTATTACAGACGCTGTGTCGATACACTCTATCAAGAAAGCCGAGTATGCTAAGCGATTGGCTCAAGGTAAACTCGGCCATGTATCCTTGATGGACCATTTTCAATCAGTCAGTCAACACCCATACTCGTTACGAGGTTCCCTAACAGTTTTTTTTTGGTATTTAAAGATTTATGGTGACGCTTCTTCTGCCAAATTCGCCCGTGCCCGACGCAATTTTGCAAAATCTCTTGCAGGCTACTCTATCGTCACATTCTTACTCCAAATCAAAGACAGACATAACGGTAACATCCTTTTGGACAGAGATGGACACCTGATCCATATTGATTTCGGGTTTATGTTGAGTAACACACCTGGTAATATTGGATTTGAAGCTGCACCTTTCAAGTTGCCGCCAGAGTATATTGAGGTGCTGGGAGGTACGAATGGGGCTTCGTTTCTTGAGTTTAGGAGGTTGTTTAGAGAAGGGTTTGAAGCTGCTAGGAAACATTGTGATCGGATTATCAGTGAGTTTTCTCTTTCTTTTTCTCTCATGTCATCTCCCCCTTTTTGTTTTGCTTGTTTTGTTGATGAGGAAAAACAACTACTTGAATAGCATTAGTGGAGTTGATGCAAAAAGGGTCGACGTTGCCGTGTTTCGCCATGTACGGAGAACAGACGGCACATCATCTTAGGGATCGATTCCAACCTACATTGACGCATTCCTTGATTGGAGAGTATGTCGACCGGCTTATTGATACGTCACTCGGTTCGAATTGGACGAGATTGTATGATTCAGTGCGTTTCTTTTTTTTTCTGTTTTCCTTTTGAGGGAAAAGTGATGGTTTGTTGACGTGGATCGTTAGTATCAATATTATTCGCAATCTATCCTGTAGTTTACCAACATCTTTTGAGTTTTTTTTTCTTTTTCATATGGCATGATTTGTGAAGTAATAGATTTCATGACAGCAATATGTATTGTATCATGCTGTTGGTGTAATCATCGTCCTAGTCTGTGCAGCAGAGTCATGACTATCAATAGCATTGACAAGAGAGCAAGACTTTAGTTTTCCGTCGTATAAGCTAATGGAGCTGCCCCTCTCACATGGAATTACTTTGTGAAAGATATTTTTAACATTTCTGTTTTTAACACAGCCCTAAAATTGTGATCGTTGTCTCGGTGCCAAGTCGCCATCAATTATGGTTTTCTTTCCTAAAGTAGAAAAATTGTCCAGACGTATATATATGACACACACTATGACAAGTGGCAACCATCAAAACCCAACTAGATACAGCAAGATCAATGGATAGTACACTTTTTCATTTTAGCAAGGGCTGAACGGTGATCTACCGCTCGAATAGCTTATCGTAGCGATTCAAGCATGAATACCATTCACGATCTGTTTGCGAAAAAATCAATGTTCGGATTGAGATATATTGCAAATTGAAATGGTAGATTACACACCAAAGTTTTCCGACTCATCGCACCAGCATTTACCTTTCTTGTGAGCAGCACCTTGAGGACAGTGCTGGAAGGGCTCATGGCGATAACCTAGCGAGAAAGAGAGAAAGGTCAGTCAAAACAAAATATGAACTGTCATAAAACACAGACCAATGTCATTGAAAAAATGCTAATATTGTTGATATTAGCTCTGCCCACTACTGCAAACCAGTGACCGGACTTACGATCTGGTCCTTCTTAGCGAACAGAGAAGCACCAATGCTATGAACAGGTGCATCGCCCCATCGCTTTTCAAGTATCATTTCAAAATATGTTTGTGGATGATCAAATGCTTGCCTACTTCGTAGTAAAATCCGCCTCGTTCATCCAAGAAGTCGAAAAACTTGGAATACGCCTCTCCTCTCCAGAAATCAAGGTCACCAATTTCGAAATTACTCCAGACTGAGATCAAGCAGGCAAGAACTTTAGATGAAATAATGGGAGAGAAGGAAGGAGTTTGTTACAGTGACAGCGGTTATAAGTGTTGCCATTATCGTCCGACACAAATTGCATGGCATTTCCCTGTGCTATGAGATCTGGGTTGTCCTGAATAAAATCTGAAATATGAGAACAATGAGTACTGGCACCTTCTTCCGGTAGAGGGTGAAATTGAACCTTTGACAGCACTCCAGAGAGTGGGAATGGTAGCCTCGTATTCGTACAACGAAATTGTAAATCCTTCAGGCCTGATATCAGGATTTTTGTAAGCGAGAAATTAAAAAGTCTAACCGTATACTTTGTTCTGGTCTTGCATGATCAGAAATGGGTCATAATCGATGTCACAGAAAAAGTGGACATCAGGTCTACAGAGACTGTATCAGACAAAATCACAAAGGAATGAAGAAATCTTAAACCTACTCTACTCTGTGGTGTTGGAACATCAACGTCAGTTGATGATAGTTTCTGCACATTGAAGCCAAAGAAATGCACCTCCAGTAGTACCTGTACGGTTTCAAAATTTCTTGTCTGTAGAAGAACTATAAATCCTTTTCTCAGCACAATGATTTACCAGGAGAGACAGTCTCGGACTGACACCAGAATTGAAGCGGCACATATTGCGATACCTGGACGGGGCTGATATGAGACAGCAACAAAGAAAGCCTGACCATCCATACGTACGGTACACTTCCTGAACAAAAATCGTTAGCATTCATTGATTACTCCTCGAATCGGCAGTTGCAAACGCACCTCCATAAATAACATTGTTCTTGACCATGTCTTGCCTGGCCGCTTTTGCCTTCTCCTCATCAATCCAATCCGGCTGGTACCAGTCTTCCTTTGGTATAATGCCATATTTGACAGTTGCATCAGTCAACTGCTCAACTCGCCTAATAGGATCCCAACATATCAATAGCCTCATGAACGATACTAGTAGAAATAAAATACTCACTGCTTGAATTTATCCTCAAAAGGTTGGTCATTCAAGAACACATAATCATATCCAAACTTTTTGTTGAATCTGTCCTCCATCTGTTTCATGCTAGTTACAACGCCTTTGATATCAGTATTTCGGGCTGAGTGGAGATTACATTCATTCAGTGGACAACACGTTAACGCAAGATGTGAGCTGTGCAGCAAAATTCTAAAAGATAGAGGATATACCTAGGATGACAATAGCAGCATTAGCCTTGCGTTCTGGTGGTGAAGTTTGATTTGGCGAGATATAATATTCTTCCCCTACTGGCGTATTGTACGGCGGCAGATTATTGCCACCGCCCGAAAAGTGACTCTTCAAGTTCTCCAGGGAAGTGATTCGTCCATACATCTCATTTGAAAAACTTAGGATAGAATGCAGACCGATCTGTAAACAATGATTTGCAGCAAGGAAAAAGAAAGGGGTCAACTCAGGAATTTTGCGCAGCATCCGCCACTTACAATTATAACCAAGACCAAGAAAACATATCGCATAGCGGTCATCATGGTCGCAAGACTATGAGTGACCTTTCAAGGTCGAAGGTGAATACTAGGGTGAGAATGAAGAAGGTGAAGTGCTGGAGATTGATGGCTCAACATCAAAACATCAAGTCCTGTTGTTCCCATCAGGAGTTCATAGTCACTTATGTAATCTTCACAGACAATCATTCTGCTGGGAAAAATTACAGTTTTATCAGTGTGATAGTTTCTCCTCTAGCCTTATGCCTCCTGTAGATACATCCCCTGATGTGGGACCTGGTTTATGCCCTCCGCGTCTTAGCACTAGCTTGCCTGTTGCGGAATAGAAAAAAAAACAAAAAAACACGTGATTGATTATAATACAGTAACTAAAAACTTAAAAAGCAATTCGCTCTATGGAAACAACGGAAACACCCCAGTTGGTACTCTTCGCTCGCGGAGTTATTGCACGTCTAGCACTCTGGTCGACCCTCCGAATCGCAGTGCAAGAAAACTGGGGTGGCCCAGATGCCAAACGAAAACCCACATGGATTGCCTCAATGATCGTTGATAGTTTTGAGGCTGAGTCCGAACAACCAGATGAACAATACATCGAGGAAATGTTGCTACAAATTATGGCGGATGAGTTTGAAGCCGTGTTGGAAGATGATAGTGCTGCAAGCGTTGCAAAAGATATCATAGGAATGTGGATAGAGACAAAAGAAGGGAAGGATAATACCGTGAGGAAATTCGAGGGGTTGGTGGACAAGATTAAAGGGAAAAGGATTGAAGTAAAAGAGAATGTTGAAAGTGACGAAAGTGACGATGAAGACTGGGAGGATGCTGAGGGCGAAGAAGATTATGTTGATGATGAGGACAACAATGTACCTCAGCTTGTCGAGCATCATGCTCTCCAGCCAGGCTGCAGGAACGCACCAGTCGTAGATGATGATGGGTTTACACTAGTACAGGGAAAGGGGAAAGGCCGGCGATAGCATCTCTTGTTGTCCGACGATAGATATACACTGCCACTTATCATACGGAACGCAGACGTACACGCGTTGAAAACAAACATGGATCATTGCTCTACAATACACATCGGCCTCCGTATGGACATATAGTGAAATCATGCCAAGTATTCGCGACAGGGCTATCACAGCGCACCTGATTAGTCTTGCACAAACAATTTCGTACCTTGACACCAGAATCGTCTTTTCGACTCATAATCCCGGGTAACGATAATTTGGCGTCACTATGCTCGTCTCACTGTTCTGCCGTTTTTATCTTTGCCAGAGGGCACACTCCGGTCTGCACACACGGCGGGCATTCTGGTGGTAGGTCATTACCAGGCAGAACATACAGATGAAATGGAATAATAACTAAGTCTAACTGATCCACAGATACCATTGCGTTAGTCTATCTCAATAGTTACAAAATGTTCTGACAGACCATTGAAATTTTGACTGGATAGGAGGTCAGACGTCTGAAACAGCCTACTGATAACAACAGACTAACTAGAATCATTGTCCGTAGTTTAATCGCTTCTTTGTGATGTCTTGGTCTAGTTTTGGCACAACTCACCGTTGTTGACTCCCAAATCTCACCGTCGACTTTGACAGTCATCTTTGACAGTCACTATGGATCAATCATTTTTGGCAAGGGATAAACAAAATCCCCCAGGTATCAGCCGAACATACTTCTATTTGTATCCACTCTTGCCCCTGAATTGCTTGATCGATTCAAACTTGGGTAGTTTAAATATATGCATTCGAAAACAACAGCAACCGCGGGAAAGCACTATGTACGAAAAAGCAATCTATACTAAAAATACATGCAGGTCTATGACAAGTCCAGCTCGCCCGTCCGCTAAGCATGAACATATATCCGTCTTCTCTTCTCCGGTCCTACAGTCTATGTAAACAACTTCTCAAAACGCTTGAGACAAGAATTAGGGGCATAGTCTGAGAAAGGAGTAGGTCAGAACTCCTAGCGTAGACATAGATCAAACTCACCAAAACTGTCCTTGGGATCGCATGAACAACGTCCCCTGGTCCACTCGTCTCCAGTTGGACAATGTTGGAAGGGATCGTGGCGGTATCCAATATCACGGAAAAAGTGTACCTGATCCTTTGATGCAAATAGAGAAGCAGCAATGCTGTGAACTGGTGCGTCCCCCCACCGCTACAGGTGGTTGTGTCAACAAAGGGTCTGGTTCATCTCACTAGACAGGAAATCACCTCATAGTAAAAACCGCCTTTGGATTCTAGATGGTCGAAGAATTTCTGGTACGCTTCACTTCGCCAGAATTCCATGTCGGCAATTTCAAAGTTACTCCAAACTGAATACCAAGGATCAGACTGGATTTGGAGCACGAAAACTTGAACCCACAATGGCATAAGTTGTATCGAGAACCATTATTGTCAGACAGAAAACGCATCGAATTGTTGGGATGCAAATACTCTGGGTTTCTTTTTACAAATTCTGGGAAGAGACAGATAAGTTAACACTTGCAATTGGAATGAAGTTGGGGATCATCACCTTTGACTGATGACCAGAGGGTTGGAATTGTCGGCTCCCATTCCACAAGGGAAATGGTAAAGCCTGAAACGATGTGAGAAGCGGGTAAACAGTGTAACCCGTGATTCGGATGCTCACTGTACACTTTATTATTTTCTTCCATGAAAACAAAGGGATCATATGTGATGTCGCAGAAAAATTGAACACCCGGCCTGCAATCGTGAGCACATATCAATATAATAAGGAATTTTTCAGCAGGATGTCGGAAACATACTCAACCCTATGGATATGATTAGAATGGGTTACTCGAGAAGCAGTCACGTGGCTTACCGCCAATAATAACGGTACGGTTTCAATAGCTCATGCTGGAAGAAGAACTGTTACACTGTAAACGGATAGTATCATTGTAACTGTACGACACTCACCCCGGAATTAAAACGACACATATTGCGATAACTGCAAATGAAATTAATCTTGATAATGAACTGTATATACCCGCTTACGGTACACTGCCTAAGATGTACAGAACATCAATATTTAGATCGGAGGTAGCTGCGTGATGTGGAGCTGTTGCTTACCAGCATAAATGATGCCCTGGGCCATCATACGCGAGCGACCTGCTTTGGCTCGGTCCTCGTCTATCCAGTCGGGTTGATACCAATGCTCTTGTGGAATCAACCCAAAGTGAACGGGGGCATCCGTGAGAACTCGAACGCGCCTGAGATATTGTTAGAATGCGGTCCAACGTCACGAGGAGCTGAAATAACAGACTCTTTAAACTCGTCGGTGAACGGCTCTTCATTCAGAAGAACCCACGGGTACTGATGATGTCTGTTAAAGCGGTCCTCCGTTTGGCGAATACTCGAGACCACCCCAGCAAGATCAGAGTTACGACATAGGAAGACAAAGGTCGCGTTTGCCCGTTTTGGGGGCGGCGGAATGTCAAGCAATATAGTAGTCGGTTCCGGGGCAGCCACCTCAAGGAGCTTGGTTGTCGCAACTGTCTTTGTCTTTGTCTGTGTAGTTGTTACCACAGGGAGCTTGTCATGCAGAAATTGTGGTGGTAGTGTGGCAGCGGTTGAATTGAAATGGATTTTCTGCCATTTTTCAGTGAGACTTTTCAAGCCTGCAGAGGGGGAATAATTGTGGTGCAACATGCTCAGGACATAGTGAATTGTTATCTAGATGGATCAAAAGGGAGACAAATTTAGAAAGAGGGCTGAACTTACGACGGCTCCGAGAGCAATAAGGATGAACCTGCGGGGACTGGAAGCAAAAAGGGAGAAGCCAGGCATGGGGGAGGGGGGAGGAAGAAGGGAAGAAGAAAAGCGGAGAGATATTTAATAGAGGGGCAACGAGAGGTGAGGAGATTTTTGGTAAGACAAGTGGAGCCTCAACAGTAGCCATCACGCGTGCGAATGCTCGCCCGAATTACTTCCGAACTGCGCAGCCAGGATCAGCTGGGCCGAAGCACTGTACCAAAAAAAAAGAGTAGATACTCGTCTTCCAGATAGGTGCACGACAAACACACGACAGGAGAAATATCCGCCTGCCGCTGCCACTGCCGCCGACGTTTGTGCTTGTTTGGTTCCTTTTCTCTACACCTCGTCATTATTTAGCCGCCTTCTTTTTGTCATGGCATCCCCTGCTATTCCCGAAAAGTCCTTGGCCAGTGAAACTCCAGCTGCGCCCCAGCCCGCTGCCAATTCCTCTTATTTCTGCCTTCCGCCCTTCCTGTCAAGTGCACTCGACAGAGTTAACCGATGGCGAGCAGACCTTGGCCTCCCTCATCCGGGAACCGTTGAAAATCTCCAAAAAGAGGTCAAAGGTATATGGACCGTTTCATACCCCACCAAAGCATGTTACTAACACACTTTGAACCAGCCACTCAGCTACAAATGCAGATGTTCGATGGAGCCCGTGCAGACCTCACCAAAAGCTTGTCTATGAATCCCCTCTTCCAGGTAACCCACGCCTTCGCGTTGGGTTCACAGACCCTTCCATCATCATATAACTTTGGAGCAATGTTCGCCAACACACGTGTGCGTCAAGTACGCGTCGAGGCCATATGTTGTGCTAATCCGAAACATTTACAGGTGTTCCTTCAGGGGAGCGTTGACCATGACGGTAATGTGAACGCGAGGTTCAATCATGGATGGTCAGAAAAGCACGTTTCAAAATTCCAAGCGCAGGTAAGCTCTGTGTCTGCCCTCATACTTGATATATCGAAAGATCAATGGGTGCTTCTAGTTCTCGCAGCAGGCTGGGCAAAATGTGTTCCAGATGGAACACGATTATCAAGGCCTGGATTTTAACCTAAACCTCAAGAGTATTAACGCATCGCCAGCTGATTTCACGGGTATCTATGTTGGCAGCTATCTTCAGTCCCTTACCAAAAATTTCGCCGCTGGAGTTGAGACACTTTGGCAACGTCCCAACCCTGATATGGCGGAAATGAGCACATCTTATCTTGCAAAGTATACAAGCAATGATAAAAATTGGATTGCGACGGCGCAGTTGCAACCCGGGATCCTCCAGGCTACATACTGGCAAAAGC
The DNA here is from genome assembly GCA_019327925.1 of Leucocoprinus sp. KB1807203. Taxonomy (NCBI): domain Eukaryota; kingdom Fungi; phylum Basidiomycota; class Agaricomycetes; order Agaricales; family Agaricaceae; genus Leucocoprinus; species Leucocoprinus sp. KB1807203. The sequence continues at coordinate 838,918 of JAHTMQ010000100.1, forward strand.
TGAGTGAGAAGGTGGACGTTGCTGCTGATCTACAGCTTATTGCAGTTCCTCAACGGCGCGACGCCGTTGCAACAATTGGTGCCAAGTACGACCTCAGATTGTCGACTTTTCGTGCCCAATTGGATTCAGCTGGAAAGGTATCGGCAGTTCTTGAGCAACGCTTCACTCCCACATTTGCCTTCTTGGTCTCGGGGGAGATTGATCACTTCAAAGTCGGTCACAATTTTGCTCATGTTGACCCGTTACTGATCCCGTCTTTGTAGAATGCTGCCAAGGTCGGCGTTGGCGTGATGATTGAAAGCTCAAGTTTGACACCCGAGGAGATGGGTTTGCCTCCTCAACCGATAATATAATACCTGGACACCCTTTAGAATAATACACTGCTACTCATATATCATGGACGTCACTGACGCTTAAACGGCCATTCCTTTGCACGTTTATCATGAATCACTAAATCCTGAACGTTTATGTATGCACTGCTAGTTTTTACTGGCGTCAAACAATCTGCAAATTGTTCCGAACAACTTGATAGCCCACCAATTGTCACCCCCAACTTCTCTTCCGCTGTTACTCATCATGACTACCCCCATACTCGAAGTACGCGATGTTACCTGCGAAATATCCCTGGGACAACCCCTCTTTCATGATGTCAGCTTTTCAGTGAACGAAGGTGCGCTGAATAAGATGATTCCGTCCGGGTTAATCCCATATCGTCAGGTGATATAATCATTCTTCAAGGAAAGAGTGGCTCTGGGAAGACGACTATGCTCAAGTGTATTGCACATCTTGTTCTCCATAAAGGCAATGTATTATATCGTGGGAGGTAAGAAATAGGAGATGTTAATCTCCACGTTAAAAATAAAACACAAAGTGCGATTGCACTTATCCCCTTCTTCTTTTTTCTTTCCCTCCTTATCAAACACTGTCTCACCTTCTCTCAAGAACCCCACAGACATATGGTGGGCAAGAATCACTAACGTTCTCACCGACGATGATCTCTTATCATTTCTAATGATAGGCATACCCGCATTTCGAACCAAAGTCCTCTATGTTCCACAACGCCCATCGCTGCTCCCAGGCTCTCCCACAGATTTCTTATACGTCGTGACTGAATTGAAATCGCACAAAGACTACAGAAATGACAAGAGCGCTCCTCATGTTGTACTGCGAAAAGCCAAGGATATCGGTGGGCGGTGGGGCGTAGATGAGCAATTATGGGATAGAGATTGGTCTAATCTGAGTGGTGGAGAGGCACAGAGGATTGCGCTCGCCGTCGCTTTGGCGATTGATACTGCGGAGATTTTGTTACTTGACGGTTTGTGTTCTAGCTTGTTTCCATGCAATCTTCATGATGGATGAATGGACTGTAACTAGAACCCACGTCGGCATTGGATCCAGAATCGTCTGCGATGGTTGAGAGTTTCTTGGCGCAAGAAGTCAAGGCCGTGGATAGACAACTTAAAGCACTGGTCTGGATAACTCATTCAGAGGAACAAGCGAAACGGGTTGGTACTCGGTTTCTTACTTTCGCTGATGGGAAATGCGAGGAGGTATCACTGGCATAGACTTTTCTGATAACAGCACAGCGAAATATTGAACGAGTGTAAACAGATTATATATATTTTGAAAAGGCCCAGTGTAATTGGGCCCGTATAGCTCAGCCGGTAGAGCATTGTACTTATGGGGTTACTTTATGACCATGCAAGGGTCTCGAGTTCGAATCTCGATATGGGCATATTTTTTCGTGTTCTGACATTGTTCTGACATTATTGTTCGTCATTCATAGTGTCGTGTATTTTTCTGTTTTCGCAAGCCTGAGCTACAACGGATGTAAATTTTTATGCTCTGCATTCAATTTGATGAGAAGCGACAGGTAATCCTTTATTTTTGTGCTACAAGTTTGAGAAAAAAGTTTACATCCGTACCTTCGATTTACCTTCGATTGTCATTTAGTTTATACCACGTGATGCTACGGGATATGTCTATTTGTCTCAAGTGAGCTGCAGGTCAAGGTATGCATTCGCTATGTTCAGTATGATGAGGAACATCTATCATGACAAAAAAGTGTGGTATGGTATATACGATTATGTATTTGATGACGCGTGAGACCACCGTGGCTGAGCATGAGAACACCATTGCTCCAGAAGAACGTGCGTCAACGGAACCGATATCAGTTAGAAGAGGTCAGTCCTCCCACAGATCAACCATTTCCGCTTCATGCGTCATCACAGCTACATCTTTCCGGAAAGGATATAACTGAGGATAAACGAACTAGAGACGATGTGTGAACCTAGGGTCCTCAATCATGTGCAGGAAAACAACATACCCCCTTATTATATTCATTCAACACTTCAGCAGCGATGAGCTCCTTGTCCTTGAGCAAAACAGTGTAAGAATGTACAAGGATGTTCAACTACTCATATGTCAGTTTGCGAGGTTATGATATTTGAGGGCCCAATACCTGCACACCAGTCAGGCCCATAATGAACAGCATGATAATCCAATTCGAGGACGATGTTGCTAACCACAACAGAGCATGAATTGGAGAATACAAACTGAAAAGCTCCAGCTCCAGCATGCCGGGTGACCACGTGGATAATTCTTGGATTTGGGCAGATTGAGGTGGAAGAGGATCATTCATAGATGGAAGCTTCATTCCGAGAAGCCAGCGCCATGAATATGAGAAAGTATACCACGCTCCAGAACGAAGCTGGGCACCTAATGATGGTGGCTGACGTGGTTCAAAATCGAGGTCTGCAGCAACAGTTTTAGCATTAGGAGAGGAAAGAGGATCGCTTCTATGGTGGAAGCGGTAAATCCTTGTGCGAGAAAAGAGAAAAGCCGTGTTGAAGACGGAAGCCAGAATTAGAAGGAAAATTGTGGGTACAGTCTAGATGAGAACATATTAATGAAAGGGTCCTCAGCGAGTGAAGTAGATGTACCCAATCAAACCAAGAGTTCCCTTCCTCTTCGTGATACATGTCTTCCCACCCGATGTCAGAGGCAGGTACTTTGCGTACCTGGTGAATACGTGCGCAGAGATGTAGAAAGTGCATGATTGCCCCGAGAACCCTGGCTGAAGTTTTGGGTGTCGGGAGTGGGACATTGTTAGGGAAGAGGGCAATCTCAAATGCAATGGTTGAGGGTATAGACTTTATCCTGAAGGAAGTTGAACAGATGTGAATGCCCAATCAGAGAAGGGATCACCTTTCAAGCAAAGATTTTTTGCGAACGACTGCTCTGCGTGTCGGTGTCCCTGTGCCATTGGGAAAAGCAGGCTCCTTACGAGCCCTGTTTTGTGGGGTTCCAGCTGTGCGCCAGGGTGTTAAAGAGGGCGGTGTCTTATGAGCACCAATGGACGATCTATTCCTCGGTGTGGATGGTAAGTTGGCAATAGGTGACTGGCGGATGAACCCTGCGTTATTTTCTTGGGCAAAACGACGGAGAGACATCGCTGGGAAGACACGCTCGGGTGTTGGATGTGTCTTTGTCTGAGCTTGTACATATTTGTTCAGTCACGTGTTAGTTGAACAATCGAATTTTGGACTTTTCTTATTTTCTTTTGTGCGCTACCCTATCCGCTTGTTCATCTTTTCACCACGTCTTCAGTTTTTATACGTCCACTTACGACCTCAACATCCTCTGGTGAGACACCTGAACCCATGTCCTCATTTGTAACCTCAACTATGGGCCATAAAGATAGGATGGCCGGAGACCCCTCCTCCTCTCACCGAGGCGAACATCGCGACAGGGAGCATCGTCACAGATCCTCTTCTTCGTCCCACCGCCACCACAGGACCATCTCGTCCACAACTCTGCTTCTTGTACTCTCTCTTGTCCTTGCAGTCCTCGCAGTCATGCTATCGCTCCCCTCAAACACCGCTTCTGCTGCAGGAGGCAGTCCCTCAGAGGGTGGTAACAGCGTCTTGAGTTACTTGACTCCAAAACGTACCCAGGCACTTATCGCTCGTGAGAGCGCAGTTGCTGTTCGTGAAGCTGAGGTCGCCAGACGTGAGGCTGAACTCCTAATCGGTGCACCTGGAGGTGTTATACCCTCGCCTGCCGCATGTCCTGTTTGCAGCCCTCCAATGACCACCACCATTTTCGAGACTGTTGCTGCCCCGGCTGCCACCATTATTAAGGAGATTGTCAAGGAGGATTCCCTTACGCCCCCCGGCTGGACCGGACCTCGTAGCGAAGAACTTCTGGAACGTGAGCTCAAAATCGCTGAGCGTGAGCGTGATATCAGCAAACGCGAAGAAAATGTGAACCGCCGGGAGCATGATGCTGCCCGTCGTGAGTCTTGGATCATGGAGCAATTGATGTACGTATAACTTGGTTCACTCCTCAATGCTTTGCTCATATATCAATAGTACTTTGGGAAATGACAATCCTCAAACTGTGGAGGAAGAATATGTCTACGAACCATCTGTTCCCAAACGAAAATCCTCAAAGGTACCTCCTACTCGTCGATCCGATCTCTAGAGTGACAGGGAACAAATCGAAGACCTATCTGTATAGTCCGTAGGAATCCGCCCCTACCTTTCTTCATCCATAGTGGGCTAGGGGGACTACGGTATTTGTTCCTTGTCCCCCTTTCTCGTAGACTGTTGAAATGCGAGGTATATATATCCGATCGTGTATCTGCCATTTTAGGTCGATCGATCGATCATGTTCTTGCACTTAAATCATGATGCTCACATGATGGACATTTTGGCGTTAATCCTCAGTCACAGTCTACGACCCCCTTCTTTAATCTTTTTATTTCAAATTTTCAATGCCGGTGCTGACATCATTTTTAGCAGCCCTACTTGTCGCCTCCTGATGAACCTATTCATGAGACAATAATTGAGATGCAAACTGTCGTTGTTCCTCCCCCTGCCAGTACTCGCCATGCTCCCAAACCTTCTCCTGTTTCCTCAAGCCAGTCGAAAACCGAGTCCAGTCCCCGTACCACAGAAGTCGAAATTATTTCTGAGTATGAGGAGCCTCCTGCTCAAACAGTTCCGCGGCCTCGTGCCACGAGAACTCCTGCTCGTTGGTTCGGTTGAAGGTTGCAAGCCTCTAGTGGTGTGCTTTTTCTCTCTCTTGCTTCTTGTATTTCACCTTTTCTGTTGTGTTGCTCCAAACAATTTTGTTCGTCTCGACGGCCCTTTGACAGTGTTTTCTAACCTCTTTTTCCTTTTTGCTGCCACGTCCCCTTATGAACTCATTTATGTTAGACGACTCACGGTGGATTGGAATGACGGTCTCGCCTTACGATAGTCGTAGATAGTGTAGTCTAGTGATACCGTCAAGAATACATATACTTTCCCCAGTGCATGTTGACCCAACTGGTGTGACCAAGAAATTGGAAGACAGTAATTTTACCATCATCAAGGCTTCTAACGTATCCAGTTTCTGCGATTTGGTATTTAACAACTCCCGAAAATAATGACAAACTGTGAGCAAAGTCCTGATTCCATGTCACCAAATGCTCAATCCTGAGCTGCTTAGGCACTTTCGGATTTCCGAATTTCCAAATGCCTCTCAAATTGATGACTCGGCAATGTGTCCAATGCCACTGGAGCATCGCCTGGCGTCGGGCATTGTCCTTCACGTCCTCTCATTCTTCATCTCCACTCCCTCAAACGCTTGAAATCTTAGGCCAAAATTACCCTACGGACGACAAAACCAATATACCTGCTAGTATAAATGCAAAAATACCTCTCCGGATACACACTCAACAAAACCATCCTCTAAGCACTCTTCGTGGACTTGTGGAATCTGCTTATCCGGACTTTGCTCACCTCTCTTCTCTGTCACCGCTTGTCACTCCCTTTCAGAACTTTGATGAACTTTCCTTCCCAAATGATCATCCTGGACGGTCTGTCACGGATAGCTATTATATTAATGGGGGCTTGATGTTGCGGACGCATACTTCAGCGCACGAAGTCGAGACTTTTAGGAATGGAGAGACGAAGTGGTTGCTTACGGCTGATGTGTATAGACGCGATGAGATCGACGGTTCTCATTATCCTGTCTTTCACCAAGTTGAAGGAGCGAAAATTGTAGATGCGAATGCGGATGGGTTGAAGGAGGTGGAAGAAGATAACCGACAACGGGAGATAGCGTTGGCGAAGGAAGATATTGTCATAGAGGATATACCCAATATCACCAAGACCAATCCTGTACAAGAAGGCCATGACCCCGTCTTTGTTGAAGCATTGACAAAGAATTTGAAGCTTTCACTGAATACTTTAATTCTGCAGGTATTCGGGTTGGCGACAAGAGGGTTGGTTGGGAAGGGAGAACCACTGAGGGTTAGGTGGATTGAGGCATATTTTCCATTCACTAGCCCGAGCTTTGAAGTAGAGGTTTTCTATCAGGGCAAGTGGCTGGAGATTCTAGGATGTGGTGTTGTAAAACAGGCGACGCTAGATACTGCAGGTATACTTCATTTTTTCTCGAAAAGACTGAAATTTATATGCTATTGCTAGGAGTTCAGAATAAAATTGGTTGGGCTTTCGGACTGGGTTTGGAGCGGATAGCAATGGTGTTATTCTCAATACCTGACATCCGGCTTTTCTGGTCGTCGGACGAACGCTTCATATCGCAATTTGAACAAGGAAAAATAACAAGCTTCAAGCCTTATTCAAAATATCCATCCTGCTTCAAGGATGTCAGCTTCTGGCTTCCCAAAAATACGTCACTGCATGATAACGACTTTTGTGATGTTGTTCGTGATGTTGCTGGTGATCTAGTAGAGGACGTCAAGAAGGTCATATGTTCATGGTCTGACTGGACTCTCAGAGTACTCAAAGGATAATTGCAGATCGACCATTTTGTGCATCCTAAAACGAACAAGGAGAGCAATTGCTTCAGGGTCAATTACAGATCCATGGACAGGTATATTCTGCTCTTTTGTCCACACTCCATTTTGCCAACCCTGGTTTTTGCAGGTCGCTCTCGAATGAAGAAGTCAATGAGACACAGAATCAAGTTGTGACGCGACTAAAACAACAATTTGCAATTGAAGTGCGGTGATGTAGCAGCGATGGAAATGGAAATACGAGGAGTGTGGATATGAGTCTTAATCATCATGTCGAGCGTAGATTAGTCGTAGCTATATAATTTTGGTAATAATGATGGCACCCTCTGCAGCAGATCTAGAAGGCGCAGCTTGCTAAATGGAGTCCGTGAATGAATGAATGGATCATGAAGACGTTCCCTGTGCTACACCGACCCGCGCTGCCCGTAGAACCCGGTCTTTGATGGTATATCCAGTCTTCTGGCAGTCCACGACTGTACCAGGTTCCTTGTCAGGTATAGGAGCCTGATATACTGCTTCGTGGAAATTAGGGTCAAACTGACCACCCGTGGGATCGAAAGGTTTTACGTGGTATTTGAAGAGGGTTTGAAGAAGCAGTCGATGAGTCATCTCGACACCCTGATGGAGATCCTGGAGGTACTCTGCATGAGTCTTTGCAAGCGGTTCCGATGAATCTTTCGAAAGGGCAGTTGAAGGCGTGGTTTTGAGGGCGATGGCGAGAACATCTACCGTTTCAAGGAGGTCACCTGCAAATTTTGTGATAGCAAAATCGCGGGTTTGTTCCTTTTCGCGTGCGGAGTTGCGCTGGAGATTTAGAAAGTCTGCCTGTAGATACCGAAGTCGTCCCTGGTCGGAATTGTCAGGACGAAGTAGGACAGCGAGTGAAGCCAAACTTACAGTGAGGTCGACCACCTCAGCCTCCTTGGCCTTGAGCTTCTCGGCTATATCAGAAGACGTGCCGTCGGGTTTTTCATGCTCCTTGTCCTTGTCCTGCTCTGGGATGGTGTCTGTTGAATAGCGGCGTCTGGAGAAGGCAGGGATAGAGCGAGGAGCAGTACGGGCCAGTGAGCGCGATGAGAGGGCAGCGGTGGAGGCTTTGAAAAGAGCAGAGGACATTTTGTGAGATGAGTGTAGCTGCTTGCTATGTGCTGTCTGCCAACAAAATTTTGACCGGAGGATGCGTGGGAAGATATCAGGCCCGGCAACTCGCAAACACTTTTGAAATACTGGAAAAAAGGAGTCCCGACAAGAGAGACTGTCCTCATAAGAATTGACACCGGCTGGAAACCCGGCCTTCCTCATAAGGCTTCATATCCGGTTTATCATGCGCCCTGCTTTCGGCCGTCTCTTCTTATCTTTCCATCACTTCCACACCATGGCTGCCAATCCTGCAAAAATTATAGATGGCACTGCCCTTGCAAAGTGCGTATCTCTTTTTCGTTACAATCCAGCCGTCATTACACTCTACAGATCAATTCGACAGGGCGTCACCAATAAAATCAAGTCCCTGCAGGTCAATTACCCGCACTTTCAGCCCCAGCTCGCAGTTGTACAAGTGGGCAATCGCCAGGACTCATCGGCCTATATTCGCATGAAATCCAAGGCTGCTAATGAAGTCGGGATCAAGTTTCAACATATCAAAATTCCGGCTGATACAGAAGTAGACGACATCATTCGCATCGTTGAGCGCTTAAATAGCGACGATAAAGTCAGCGGTATCCTAGTACAGCTACCTCTCGGAGACCACATCAAATCCGATGGCGAGCGGCGCGTGACTGAGGCTATCAATCCTGATAAAGATGTTGATGGGTATGTAGCTTCCCTGAGATCACTGTCTTAATAACCCAACGCTTTCGCTAGTTTCCACGCCTACAACATCGGTCATTTATCTTCTCGTGCGAGCGAACCTCTTTACGAGCCATGTACTCCTGCAGGTGTAATACGACTTTTGGAGTCTACCCGCGTCCCGCTCACTGGCGCACATGCTGTAATTCTTGGTCGCAGCGATATCGTCGGCAGCCCTGTTGCGTCAATGCTCAGGAATAGAGATGCCACTATTACCCAATGTCACAGCAAGACTAGGAACGTTCAAGAAATTGTATGGTCCATCTTTGCTCTCTGGTTCTGTTGTTCAATGTGATGTTGCTAGCTCAAAACCGCCGACATTGTTGTGGCTGCTATTGGTCGTCCAGAGTTCGTCAAGGGATCTTGGCTTAAACCAGGTGCAGTCGTAATAGATGTCGGTATAAACTATGTCCCTGGTAATTTTTCTCATTTTATCACCCCGACCCTGCTCACTGGCTCTCTAGACGAAACTAAGAAAAGTGGTCAAAGACTGGTTGGAGATGTCGAATTTTCCTCTGCTTCTCACGTTGTTTCACACATCACGCCTGTACCTGGAGGCGTTGGTCCTATGACTGTTGCTCTTCTCATGGAGAACACACTCAAATCTAGTGAACGCATTTGGGAAGAAGCCCGGTCCAGACAAGTCAAACCCCTGAAACTCAATGTGCAGGACAATGTCCCATCAGATATTGAGATTTCCATGGCCCAGACCCCCAAACCAATCAAACAATTGGCTCATGAGATTGGGTTACTTCCAGACGAACTTGAGAGCTACGGCAAATTCAAGGCTAAAGTCGATCTGAGTGTACTGGAGCGCCTTGCTCATCGCAAGGACGGAAAGTATATTGTTATCTCAGGGTAAGTAATGCCAGTAGCCTCGAATTTCCGCTACTCAAAAATCCCTAGAATTACTCCTACGCCTCTGGGAGAGGGTAAATCAACGACAGCTATTGGCCTTGCCCAGGCTCTTGGTGCAGAACTTGGCCGTCCCACCTTTGCGTGCATTCGGCAACCCAGTCAAGGACCGACTTTTGGCATCAAAGGTGGTGCGGCAGGTGGCGGTTATAGTCAGGTTATCCCCATGGATGAGGTCAAACCTATTTTGCGATGCCTTGCCTCTATTCTTAATGACTTCTAGTTCAATCTCCATCTGACTGGTGACATTCATGCTGTCACAGCGGCGAACAATCTTCTTGGTTCGTCAAACCGAGCTATTTATGATACTCTGATCCCCATTATTTTTAGCTGCTGCGTTGGATGCGCGAATATTCCACGAGGCCACTCAGAGCGATAAGGTGTGATAATCCTTCTGCCATGTCTACTGAGGTTCTGAACACTACAACAAGGCGTTGTACAGCCGGTTGGTCCTGACTAAAAAGAATAAACGTGAATTTGCACCTCTCATGCTCAAGCGCCTGAAGAAGCTTGACATCGACAAGACCAAACCAGATGATCTGACACCTGAAGAAATCAATCACTTTGCTCGCCTTGATGTCGACCTAAGCACCATCACTTGGAACCGTGTGCTTGATACCAATGACCGGTTTTTGCGAAAGATCACTATTGGTCAAAATCCTACCGAACAAGGGCACGTTCGCGAGACTGGTTTCGATATCGCTGTCGCCAGTGAGGTCATGGCGATACTTGCGTTGACCACGTCCCTCGAGGACATGCAAGAACGTTTAGGTGCTATTGTTGTAGCTACGAGCAAACGTGGCGAGGCTATCACTGCTGATGACATCGGTGTCACTGGCGCTCTAGCTGTTTTGATGAAAGACGCCATCAAACCCAATCTCATGCAGACCCTCCAAGTGAGTCTTTGGCTTTTCTCGGATTTTGCGAGTCTGTTTGACCCATTTCTAGGGCACTCCCGTCTTTGTCCACGCTGGGCCTTTTGCCAATATTGCTCACGGCAATTCATCTATCCTTGCTGACCGTGTTGCGTTGAAACTCGCTGGAACGGAAGAGGGCGACTCAGCAGAGCGCATGGGCTATGTACTCACAGAATGTGGTTTTGGTGCTGACATGGGGATGGAGAAGTTTTGTAACATCAAGTGCCGCACGAGCGGACTCAAACCTGATGCTACCGTCATTGTTGCCACCACTCGTGCCCTCAAGATGCATGGTGGTGGTCCTGAGGTCACCCCTGGAAAACCTCTCGCTGAAACCTATACGAAGAAGGATTTGCTCACCCTCAAGGAAGGGTGCAAGAACTTGCTCAAGCACATCCAAAATTGCAAAAAGTTTGGTGTGAAAGTTATTGTGGCTATAAATCGATTTGCGTAGGTCTTAACCCTCTGAGATTGTTCCTGTCCTCATGCGGTAATCCTAGGACCGATACTGACGCTGAACTAGCACTCATCCGTGACGAGTGCCTCGCTGGGGGCGCAGATGGTGCGGTTGTTACTAATCACTGGGCTCAAGGTGGGGCTGGAGCCCGTGCGCTTGCTGAAGCAGTGATTGCAATTTGTGAAGGCAAATCTGAGTTCAAGTTCCTCTATAACCTTGATCTCTCTATCGAAGAAAAGATCGAAGTCATTGCAAAAGAGATCTATGGAGCCAAGGACATTCAACTATCCGAAATGGCTCAATCTCAGATTGATACTTATACAAGGCAAGGATTCGGTAATCTTCCTAGTAAGTGGCCATCTGCTCTTCAATGCGGTAGAAGTCTGATTATTATTTCAGTTTGTATGGCTAAAACCCAGTATTCGTTCTCCCATGATCCCAAGCTCAAGAACGTTCCTTCGGGTGAGCTAACTCTTTTCTTCTACGAGATGTTTATAAGTGACTGACAACTTGTTCGACCTCAGGATTCACTCTTCCGATTCGCTCGATTCGTTTGTCCGCAGGTGCTGGATTCCTCTATCCAGTTCTGGGCGAGATGCAAACTATGCCAGGGCTAGGTACTCGCCCTGGATTCTGGGAAGTCAGATTAGATCCTGAGACAGGTCATGTTGTCGGCCTTTTCTGATCTCTCAACCAACCCTCATTCTGTAACCTGGTTCCTGTGTACCGTTGGTTCTGATTTGCTACTCAACTAGAAGTATTGACAATTTAGCAAGTAGATTCATCTCTTAGGCGTCATATTCATGCATTGGCCCCTGCATTTTTCAAATATTCTTTTCACCTTCAAATGTATTCATGGCGTATATAGGTGAACAATTTAGAGCTGACTTCGGCTAAGTGTACTCTGGCTTAGGCTTCTCCTGGTATGCTGTGAGGAAGTCTGGGCGTGCTGTAGCCTGTAAATGATGCATCTTGTACCAAGAGAGGTGATGGCTCAGGAGCTGGAGCAAGATTGCCAGATTGTTCATCGAGCGTAATAACGTTAGATCTAGCGCTGACTTGTCGATTGTATGTGTTCCCAGCGTCATCCTTGTACTTAAAGTCATTATCACTTGTCCCATTGCCAGTGTTTCCACCCTGTTGGATAAGGAAAAATCCGTCTACGAACTGCGTTCAAGGAAAAGCATAGTGACAGAAGGGTCCTTACAAACCTGCTAATTGGCGGTTATTGATGGTGCTTCGGACAATTGTAGGCATAGGCAAAAGGTCACGATTGTACGAATGGTCGAAGCTGGTAAACCCTACGAGATGTAGGATCAGAAACAAGGCTCACACAGAAAAATGCTCGAATTATTTACAGTTGGTGAAGTTGTCATTTAAATTTGTAAAATTGATGTTTAATGGGTACGAGAAGCGATCTTCTAGAGCCATTTGTCCGTTATGAGTGGAGTTAAAAAGGCCAGAAATAGTTTGTTGCATGTTCTATCACTCTTTTTGAGACTGAAACCATACCTAGTTGGGAGTTGGGGAGGGGGTGTACCTACCTGAACCAATGCATTCTCCAGCCACTGTTGAGAGGATGAGTAATCATACGCCTGTGTCCAGGTGACGTGCGATTCCGTGCCACTTCCACTGACAATCTCGGACTCGATAAGAATGTTCCTACTCGCTGTGACAGTGAACCTCAAGTTCCCATCTGTATCCACGTTACCGACTGCATTTGTCTCTGCAAAGAGCTGGTTTTCAGAGCGCAGTATTCTACCTGTTGTTGGACGACCAGAAGGATCGGTGAAGACCTGCAAGTTCCCCGAAACGAACCAATTTTGTAGGGTCGTATGATCCGACTCGGCTGAGAGGACATCAATGGTGAAGTTGTGCGCTTTCCCGTCTACCAAGACGGGAACGAAAGGTGTGACGTCGAGGAAGTAAGTCGGTAGGTCGAGAGCACCATATGAGGTGATTGGCCTTATGATTCAACAAGAAAATCAGCATCACAGCCATTCTTTCGCAGCCGAGAAATGTCGACCACTCGAGATAGACTAACCTCCAGCATGGGGGTGTGAAACCACCCGTGAATATGGTTGCATAGGGGAAGACGACACCTGCCACCTGGCCATCTATCAACAGACGAACCTCGCGGAAGGGTCCCTGGCCCAAAGCCGAGCCTTCTGGAATATCTCCAAGGAATTGATTAGGCACACTAAAGTACTAGTGTCAATATCAGAATCGACATATTTTCCGAAGTTTGAATTTTCTTGGCCTACCCAGAACTCTTCGTTTCCATTTCCAGATGCATACAGTTCTGCATATACCTCGACCGTATTTTGGGGGAGGGTCACGTCAATCTAAAAATCGAGTCAATTCAACACAGAGATTGTCCAGATTCTCTTGAGGCGCTTACAGAAAATCCAGGGGGTACTGATGCATCATTTCCGGTATCGTTCAACAGGGTTGATAGTGGTACAATGAGATCTGACATCTTGGCCGGTGGGTGCCTATCTGATGATGCATAGTAGGTTGCGGAAAGAACGGCTGTCCTGAGTTGAGATGCATACTCCTGGGATCAGACAAGACTTATCACGCACTGGAGTACACCCCATCAAGGCCCTGCTGAATTAGATTGTCAAGTTGCAGAATGAAGGTGCCAGGTTTCGCAAATAAGGGGGTATATCTGGTTACATCCTTGATGTATTCCCATATGATCCCGTCACCACGAGTAGGCTCCGGAGTAGAGGTTCGCCAGACTACAAGTCAAATTTGGATGAGTTTAAGTAATTCTCTGGAGAGAGGAAAACCAAGTTTACTTTCAACATTCTGGAAAGTAAAAATCCCGAGTCTGTCAAATTGAGTCCCGTTGGAAGTCACTGTAAAATTAAGAGTAATGGCGGCCCAAGACCCGGGAGGTCCACAATCTGTCGGAGGACTGCACTTGGTGGTCAATCACAGATGTAGGAATTTACGGACAAAATTAAACTCGTACTCAAGCTGGACAACTTCCGCCCTTCCATGTGATTTTGTGAGCGCCTATCTAACTTAGAAAGTATTCCTTACAATCCAAATGAAAAAGCGAAATCCCTCCTGCGTGAAAAGGAAAATCAATCCTAGGCGAGACGGAATTATGATTACTGGCCGGAAACCCACTGGAAAACTTGGATTGTACACTGCTTGGCGTCATGCGGGACAGGAGGTGGCTGAGCAACTTGGAAATCCACTAGCCTCTGGGCGAAAGCACCTCCACTGCTGAGGATACGAGCGAACAAAGCCATTTGAATTGCGAATATCAACCCGAACGCATGTCGGGCGAAGGAATAAGCCGTCATTTTCTGTCTGTGGACTATCACAATCCGTTCGAGAAATATTCGGTCGGATTCACCAGTTCGTTCTGACTCTTGTACTGTACAGTGAAATCTGTTCAAAGGTTCGAGAGTTGACAGGGTGACAGATACGATCCAGGTTTTGATTCCGCATCTTAAGTCTGGCCTCGGAGTTCAACATCCCGTGGGACGATGGCTAGTTAATATAGGGTGTGCGACTGTTCTTGCGATGTTCGTACACAGAATTTCCCACCACACCACCCTAGCCCCTCAGCTCACATATCCCCCATCCCATATCACAGACCAATCTAGCCGCTCGAGCATAGTCAGTTGTGCTCCACCGCATCTTAGCATTAGTCTGGTTGTTGTTTCGGAATTATCTTTCTTATCTCTCTCTCTTCTTCTCTTTTATGTGAGATCAATCAAAGAAGTGCATAAGTGAGCAATTATAGGCTCTTTTTTACTCGGAGAAGCACCTTCTGTCTGGGTGACACAGTGACATGACCTTGACAGATAGATGAGTAAGAAAGTCCATCTGATGTAGAAGTATATTTTGCTCATATCGATGTTCCTGTGTATATATCATCCTATATGTAGCATCCAGCGAATTTATAGGCGGACTGATGACTGAGATGCATTGCGCATAGTCCCAGGGCAGTTGGTTGTCAGTATTCAGTATCCATACGGGTGTAGGAAATGATCGAATACTAAATAGAGACGACTAGCACCGTCCTCGGTGCCTCAATCCTTTATCAATGATACGAGATTGAAGTAGTGACACGGATGCGATGTTAATAACAATATAGGTAATTTATCCTTGATTTTATTACAATACGAGCTGGTATTCATGAAAAGAGAGAGGATCGCGGCACATCATGAGAACTCCATGGTGGGCGCCAAGAGTAGCTAAAACTGGTGATCAAAGATATCATCTGAGGTCGCAGCGGATTGCTTCTTGTTCGTGCCGTTAGGCGGTGAGAGACCATCGTCATTGGGCACTCGTGAACTATTTCCATATAATCCACCCTCTGCGTCCTCAGGAAGCTCCGCGGTACTAGAATTTCGAGAAACAAAGCTGTCCTGCAGCGAATTTTTACTCTTTTTCCGTTTGGATGACTTTTTCTTCTTGTTCGACTGTTCCTCTGAAAGGATATAAGCCTCCTGTGTCCTTGCCCACCTATCCTTTTTGTCCTTCTTCTTCTTGCTCTTTCTTGGTATCGCAGTGAGTTCAGTGTCATCAAAATTGGCAGGGTATTTCCACCGCCCTCCTGACTCTGGTTGGGTCAAATCACGTTGGTTATTATAATAGATTTCATCCTCGGATTTCCAGAGTTCAACAGCTCCAGTAGAATTTTGCCTGAGACCTCGATATCCCCCGCTAGAGAGGTCGATACTGGAAGAACCTGCTTCCTGGCCGTCCTCGAGAGGCTGACCCTCAAGCGTTGAATGGGGGAGACGATCGTTATAACGTGTAGCCCATTGAGACTTGCGCTCTTTGCGCTTGATCTCCGAGGTATCCACTAGTCCCCACTTCTGTGCCCACTTGGGGGTTCTGGAATGAGTTTTATTGTTTCTGATGTTCTGTAGTGTAAATGTGAGAATTATGCCCTGGGGCTGCAGATGTGACGAGAAATGGACCTGAATATAGAAGTTGTGCCCATGGCCTCGGGTGTGTCAACGACTTGTAGACAGGTGAAAGCGAGAATTAGCACACCTGGGATGTAGCCACATATTGTAAGCAGAAGGTTGAGCCAAAAGTCTTTCCCTATTCCGAATCTTGCTGCGACGGCTGATCTGGTCAGCTACGCTGGGCAGATCTGGCCAGAGTCCTTACCAAGAGGGGGGAAGAGAGTGCCCATGATGAAAAGGAGGACAGCATAACCATGGTGCTTCCTAGGGGTCAAGTCTGCCTTGCCGGGTACATAGTAGGAAGACATGGTGCTGGGAGGAGAGAAGAGGCGTCCGGAGAATGCCAGACTTGAATATCTTGATTAGGAAGTCTACAAAACTCGCCCTTCGTCCTTTCCTCCACCATGGATAGTGAAGAACACCTCCTCAACCTTTCAGATGTCGTCCATGATGAACCCATAGACGACGACGAAACACACCATCTCGCTGATAATGATGACGACGACGAACACCGCCCACTAACTCGCTCTCCGTCTTACGACCCTGGTCCTATCCTTTCGCCTCTCCACGATGGTTTCTCTGTCTCTGAGCACCAGCCTCACCATCTACCTGTGCCAGAATCCTTCTCTGTTGAGATGCTGGAGCGCGAGATAGCTACACTTCTTAACCAGAATGCCACGGCAGCTTCAGCGGCTTTACTCAGCGCGGCAGCGCAACAAAGACAAGCTACCCTTGAACTCACCAACTCGCAAACACCGGAATCCGCAGAGACTCAGAACACAGCAGACAGCATCTCAAGTCTGGGTCTTAATCTGAGTGGTCTCGCTGCCGTCCTTCAGGCGGCCCAGGAACAGGCCGAAAATGAAGGAGTAGTAGTGGACTTGGCTGTCAAAGAACCCGATTTTACACGTCAACGAGACGACGAATTGGCACGAAACCGACAAAAGAATACGCGGACGGCACCCGCGTTCCACTCGTTAACGCAAGGAGATGTTTCTCGAGAGACAAAACAAAGAAAACAATCTGGAGGATTAGGCTCAGATGGTTCTGATTATCTGCTGTCTGACGATGAAAATGCGAGAAAAGATTGTCGGAGAGATAGCACTCCGTCGCCATGCTCCCGAACACACAATGATATGGAACCTCCTGCCAACGGTCTTCCGCCTGTTCCACGCGAATTTTCCGACATTAGCGATATTTTGACTCATCTTTCAGCCCAATTTGAGTCTGAAGCTGACCATGCCACTCATACTGCAGGACTCTCCCCATCCGACTCATCACCAGTTATCTCACATTCAAGACCACCACCTGTTGTCGACACGCCTCCGGTCGCCCCACTCCACTTCCTCCCCCCAGTGCATCAGCAGTTATGACTACAAAGTCGTCGGCCTCTTCGCCAACCGTGATCGTATCCGCTGAGTCCACGCCATCCCAAGCCAACCCCTTTGAGAACGCTCCAACTGTCACTCCGCCTGCGCAACCGCAACCGCAACCGCAGCCCGTTGCTTCAACATCAGGTGAACCTATTGAGCCATTCCCTTCTCCCAGAAAGGCAAGGAGAATCAGGGAGAAAGAACGTGTTCCTGTTTTGCACGCCTGCGACCGAGAGAGCTGTCGTAAAACATTTACGCGCCGGAGCGATCTCGCGCGGCATATGCGGATACACACAGGCGAACGACCTTTTATCTGTGAGCATGTAGGGTGTGGCAAAACATTTATTCAGGTAAGTGTATGATGTCAGCGGAGGGTATGTATGTTTAGATAAATAACAGCGGTCAGCACTTCACGTCCACTCGCGTGTACACACAGGCGAAAAACCCCATTGTTGTGAATACCCTGGTTGCGGAAAAACATTTGGCGATTCAAGCAGCCTTGCACGGCATCGACGAACACATACGGGCAAACGACCATACAAATGTGAAGATCCTACCTGCGAGAAGACGTTTACTCGTCGTACGACCCTGACTTCACACATGCGAACACACGATCCAAGTTGGGAACCTGATCCAAATGTGTATGTGCTTCTAGACCTATCATCTCGCGCTCCGCGCTAACTCCAATACAGTCGATACAACTTCAAGGGTAAGAAGCGGAAGATAGAGGATGACGACGACCATGAACTGGCTGAATCTGTGCGGACGATATCTGCGCTATTTCAGGGTGGAAATGGGACAGTGCTGGAGGAGGTACAGACGGCTGAGTCACTGGAAGTGCGTGTGGCGAGCATCAGCGCTGAGATTGCGGCAGCGATAGCACATGCACAGTCGCGGGTATACGAGGAAGAGGAGGAAGAGGACGAGATTGACGAACTGGAAGACGACTCGGGAGCGGAACCGGGAAAGCTCGGGCCGAATACGAGCGGGATCCGGGGCGAGGACGGGCCGGTGAGCAGAGGCAGGGACGACGACGACGACAGCGACACGTTTCCGATGCCTTTGCGCGCTCGGAGCGTCAAAAGCCGGGACACGATTGCCGTAGCGGGAGCCAAGCGCAAGCGGTGATGTAATTGTATGAAAATTTAATAAATATTCTAAAATCACGTGAACCACCCGACACTGTCCTTTCTGTCCCTCTCTCTCCTCTTCCAATGGCTACTGAAGATGTCCCAAGCACAAATATCGTCACTCTCACTTCGTAAGCCTCTGTTTATCCTCCTTTACTTTTCCTATCCTTATCGCCGCCTCTAGCCACATCCTCAGTGAGGGTCTGCGTCTTGGTCCAGCTGCGACCGGCGACCTCACCATGTTACTGACTGCCATCTCGTTCACTTCCAAGTTTATTGCTACCAATGTCCGAAAGGCCAGACTGATCAACCTGTGCGCGGCGATATCTCCTTACCAGGCAGCCTCTTATCTTTTTGCCCACTAGCGTTGGTCTCGCTGGCGAAACCAATGTTCAGGGCGAGGAACAGAAGAAGCTAGATATATTGGCAAATGACATCATGGTCAATTCGCTTAGAGTATCTGGTAAAACAGCTGTACTCGTGTCAGAGGAAATCGAGGATGCCATCTTCATCGAAGACGAGTTCAAGGGCAAATATTGTGTCGTCTTCGACCCATTGGACGGCAGTAGTAACATCGATGCCGGTGTAAACATTGGCACAATATTTGGCGTGTACAAAGTGGTATGTTCACAGCATCGATTTCTCTAGATACTTGTTGATGCCGTTTGCCAGAGGGATGGATCGTCTGGGACCATTCAGGATGTCTTGCGAGCCGGTCAAGAGATGGTAGCCGCTGGCTATATCATGTAGATCTGATTTATCTGCTCAGATGTATGACATACCTGACGGTCAACAGGTACGGCTCATCGGCAAATTTGGTTCTGACCACAGGCCAAGGCGTGAATGGATATACCCTTGATGCCGCACTCGGTGAATACATCCTCACCCACCCTAATATTCAGATACCTCCGCGCGGAAAGATCTATTCGTTCAATGAAGGAAACTCTCTGTACTTCCATCCACCTGTCAATGCGTATCTCAAGTCAATCAAGTTCCCGAATCCTCCGAAGACTCCTTATAGTGCCCGATATATTGGGTCTATGGTTGCCGATGTTCACCGAACTCTGTTATACGGTGGCATCTTTGGTTATCCCAGTGACAAGAAGAGTAAGAGCGGGAAATTAAGGTTGCTTTATGAGGCATTCCCTATGGCATTCTTGACCGAACAAGTGCGTGAAAACAAATCATCCAACCTAGCGTACATTAATCTTGTAAACCAATAGGCAGGTGGCACTGCAACGACTGGTACTGGGCGTATCCTTGATATTGTTCCTACATCTATCCATCAACGGTGTCCTGTCTTTCTCGGAAGTCGGGATGATGTTTCTGACTTGATGAAATTCTACAAGGATGTTCCTGATAGTTCTGCTTAGTAGGAGCCCAATACATACATGCACGGAATCATGTGAGCCACTCCAAGTGTATTTGTGCTATCAAAATGCATTGTAGTCTTCGAATATATTGTAGATGCGAGACCGTATAGATGCAATCATGATCAATTTTCCGATAAAGGTAGGCTATGTATCAGTGGCAGTGTTATATATTTTGATATATTGGGCATTAGCTTCTGTCCTACCTGCGGAGTTTGGATAACTGATAGAACAGCATATTCGATGCCTCAACGTAGCAAGTCTTTCGTCAAAACAGACTCCTCGCGGGTAAGAATGTTTTCAATTTATGGGCTTGGTTATCTAATTGATTAACGTGTGTCTATCCAGTCAGAAGTTGTTTCACAGAAAAAAACAAAGAGACTTAGGATATACAGTGATGATGAGGAGGATGAAGGTTACGAACCAGATCAAAAACGACGGAGTTCATACAACAAATCTTATACTCGCGGAAGGACTGGAGGGTCTAGTCCACCGGAGCAAAGTAAGCGACAGAAGGTTTCAGCTCAAAGTTCATGTGACGGAGAAGAGAGCGACTACGAAACTCGAACGAGGGATCGTGATAGTCGGGAAGAAGAGGACACCGAGGAGGAGGAAATGTCGGCCCGAAGTGATGCTAGAGGCAACGCGAGTGCTTACATGGAAAGTAACGAGGATGACAATGATGGATACGGAAGTGAACGACTATCACGAACACGGAGAACGTCTGATTCGTCATCGTTTACGTTTTCACGGAGAAATGACTCTTCGCCAGGTGTACCTACCGAGCCACCGCAAATCTCAGTGCCTACTTCTTCAAGTAATAATCGTACGGTCAGACGTAAGCCGTCTATGAGGGTGAAGGAAAAGGCAGTGACTACTGCTAGTACTAAAAAGGTGACGGCTAAGGGAAAACAAAAAGGCCAGAGCTCGGGTAGGTGGAAACGGAGACAGGGAGATGATAGTGGAGATGAAGAATATCATGAGGATGAGGTAAATGTGGACGAAGAGGATGAAGAGGCTGAAACTAGGTATTATGAGGAAAGGGACCAGTCTAGGAGAAAGAAGCAGGGACGTCGAGCAGGAGATGGTGATGAAAGCAGAACTCGAGATAAGGACAAGGACAAAGACGTGGCCAAAAACGTCAAATTCGAAGGGATCCCCTCTGCCTTGAGCTCAACAAATGCCTTAACCACAACAACCATGACTAAACGTACACGTACGCGAAAACCTACTGGCGAGGGATGCAGTAGTTGATGTGGTGGATGAGACCGAAACGCTCGATCCATTGAATAATGGCAGCCCTAGCGCCACAAATGTAAATGAGGGCGGCAAAGATGATGATCCAGGAGGTTTGGCACTACCAGCGAAGAAACGCAAGCTACCAACGATCAAGAAAATCAAAAACACTACTGGTGGCTCTGGACCTAGTGCTGCGCCGAACTCCCTAGTGGGAGCGGGGAGTAAACCTCCAACGCTACCTCCGTCTGGTGGTGTCACCGGAAATAAACCTACTGAGGTTAGTAAAGCCAGACCCAAAACGAACGCGACATCCGATTTGGACTTGTCAAACCCATCTTTGTATGCCGAGCTTTTCAAGAATGTAAGCTTTTTTAAATTGGTTATTAGCAAATCTGAGAGATAGTCGTTCAGCCTGGTGGGAATGCCTCTCGGACGGGTTTGAACAGACGCGCTAAAGAAGAAGAGAGGAGAAAAGAGCTGGATAAGGTGAGAGAGGAGTATAAGGCAAAATTTGCGGAAGACTCGGTACGTTTTTCATGCTCTTGTACTTCTGTTCTAATCATGACTGACATTGAGGTCAGAAAAAGTCGTTTGACTTACAAGGCCAAGCTGAGAAGATGGCAAGATTTGAGGAAATTCTTGTGCAGCGACGTAGTTCCGCTCTTTATCCTAATTTCCTTGCAGCCAAGTGGAGAGAAGAGTGGGAGCGGGAGAAACGAAGAGCGCAGAGGCGAGAGTACCAGCAGCAGGTGCAATCAAACGATTATGTGGACAGTTCAAAGGAAGAGGGGGAGATGTGAGTAGGAGGGTTCCAGTGATGTGATATCCATCGAATGTGCTGTGTATTAATGGGCCTTTATTCCAGAAAGAATAATAGATAAGATTGGATTGAACAACTGAGTTACTTTATCCCTCCATTTCTGGGGTTAGCTCAGGTATGCTCTTGTCAACAAGGTTTCCATTCATGCCTTCAGCATGGCTTCAACCTCTACTAATTCTGAATTGTGTTCATAATGCTTATTTTTGATGTATTACAGTTTAAGCTCCTCCGAAAAAAACATGTCTGGAAAGAGGAGATAGATAGAGCCAATTTATAACAAATTTCTTTTCTCCCCTCTTTTTGGCGTTCTCAGCTCAACAGGATGTTCAATGGTGTGGCTGCAAAAGATAGACTTTGAGACTAAAGAGAGAAAGAAAACTTCTGGTACTACATAATAATCTATGATTAGGTAAATTAGATTTTGACACAACGTGGTTCCCTTTCTCTTCAAGTCTTGGGAATGGGTGATGTGATAGGAGGCATTTGGCCTGAGAGCAATGTTCTTGCTGTGGGTAATACTTCTAGGCATCCAGGCCTCTGTGATATCTCGACATGACATGTGTAATCAGTTGCTCCAGTTGCTGCTTTCGCAAGCTTGTCAATTCTCTCATCATCATCATGTGTAAGTGTGAAGCAGTAAATGGATATAGCCATCCAATTGTAGAAGTCAAATACTAGGATCTGGCCTTGTTTTGTTTGCGGGTCGCATGTTATGGTCAGGGTATAATGTTGCCATATAGGATAATACATGATGCAACTTCCAAGTGCGCAGGAAGAATCCCAATATGAGAGGTTCTAGATGTGTAGAGGATTAGTCAGTAGAAGATCAATTACTATAAGTTCCTGAGTCGGCTAGAAGCTCGACCAGGGCCCTAATGCCACTCTGTAAACAGATTTTACGCCGAGTTCATGCCGAGTTCATTCTCAGGCAGTTTGGAACGGTTCACCACATGGGTTACGTCTACCCATCTACTGACAAGCTTCGTCCAAGCCTCCTCAATTTCTTCTTGTTGATACACCTCCAACAGCGGGCCGTGTAGAGTAGGTCCTTCACGTCTGAGCATTAGTTTGTTTGTTTGTTACGGAACAAAATCTAGGTCCATATGATGCAATTTTACACTCTTGGTGGATCAACACACAGTGATCAAACCATTGTCGTTTTCGTCACATATTTACGCTCTGCCATGTGAGTCGTTAGAATCAAATGCAGAAGTTAGGAATGATTAAGATGTCATGGGCTACATCGAGTTCGTGGCATTTTATACGCGTGTTTGGCCTGAAACTCGTTGGTAATTATCCCAAATCACCTTCCATTCCACATCTGGAACACCTGCTGCTGCTTCTTTTCCACCAATGGCCTCAGGCGATGGAGTTCCAGCCCATTCTATGGCACGTTCAAAACATTCTAACGCTGCCTTGGAGTTTCGACCATCCCTCTCTTCATGTAGCATCCCCATCAGATTCCACGCTCCAGCAGCTGTACGACGGGCATCACGCAACAAGCCCTCAGAAACAGATTTCATACCTCCGGAAGATGAGTAAGAAGTTAAAAGACGCTCTTCAAGTGGGTGGGGCAGAGAGTTTTTGATGGAGAATTCTTCAGGCTTCTTGAGTGGAAGTCCTGTCAGAGCCCGTGCTACACGTTCTGAACTCTCTGCTGCGAAAGTCAACCACTGGAGTGATGATACTGTTGGCTTGCGTTGTGCTTGCTGAACTTCAGCTAGATGGATAGAAAGAACAGATGATCGCTGCAGCAAGAATAGAGCATGTAGTGCTTGCGGCGGAGATGCGGACATGAGGGAATCAGGCAGTTGGATCGCACGGAGGGCAGAAAGTCCCTTTTCTTCAACCGATTCAGCCATATGATATTGCCCTGATTTGGCATGAAACGCTGACAAGGATACAAGGGTGGACGAAAGTAATCGCTGGGCTAGAGGTGACGGCGGAGGCTGATGAGAAATCAGCTCCTGGGGGTCTGACAGATTTTCAGAGGATGTGTTGTAAATGAGCTGGAGCGCACGCGCCCACCACTGAAGTGCTTCTTGCTCTGCCCCTGCACGCGAAGTAATATCTCCAAGTTTAAGGGCAATGCGTGCTGCATTCAGCCCTTTAGCATCAAGTCCAACCCATGCGCGTTCAAAGTCAGCTATTGCTTCAGGAACGAATTCGGCACCTAGTTTCTCCAAGATTGATCCACGAAGAGAGAAAAGCTGAGGCAGAGTATGAGGATATAAGCTGTCCGAGACAGATTCAGCATGACGAATAGCTGCTCGCAGAAAATATTCTGTGACTTGCAGCTGGGGATCAATAATATTAATCCCTGCCGGCCCAATGGGACCTGAACCCCGCTGGTCATAGCCTCCGATAGCTTTTGAATATTGACCGATGCCCCAAGTGTATGCCATCCACGCAGCTCGGACAAAATGACGAGCCCTGATTCCTAAACCCGGATCGGTACCCCCTAGCAGTGGATCGCCCGTCCATTTATCTACATCGGATTCCCATTGCCACTTTCTTATTTCATTGGATTCTGGGATGAGACTATTCTTTTCTACCCAGAGGTGAGCTCCTTCGTATGCACACCCAGTAACAACACCAAAGAGGGCAATGCCAATGAGGGAGAATGTGATGAAACGCTTGCCAACATCCAATACAAACACAAAGTGCTTAGGAAAGTTTTCTTGAACTAAGACAGGGGATTCGGGGGTGTATGTCTGTTTCCAGACACTACTACGGGAATGTTTGGACGATTGCAAACGACATGCATGAGTAAATGCGTTGCTACATGATCGCAGACCCGGTCGTGCAGAGAATCGAGCCAAGAGGCCCTGCATGGGTGTTAAGTTGAGAGTATTGGATCCGGATGACATAAGGTCGCCCTAAAATAACCTTCTGTCCGAAGTTTCAAACCTGGAGTACTCGACATTGCGAGAAAAACGGTTTGATTCGTGGGAAGAATAATGCGTGTATGAATAGTAATGTGAGTGGTAGCTCTGTTTTACCAGACGGAGGTGACCATACTGGAAGAGCTGCAGTGCAAAAATTGACAATGTAGGGATGTTGCAAGTGTTATGATGTCATTGTCAGGCAAGTGAGACATTCATTCTGTCCTTAACCTTCTGGATACTGCAGTAGTGGGCATACGCAATGGTACTTGGGAGTAAACGAACCTGTCCTCCGAGTCCGGGATGTCACATAACCGAAGGCAATACTTGTTCTTATAATTAAAGAACACAACAAAAGCATATTCCTTGCAACAACTCTGTATTTGCCAGTTCGAATGTCTGCAATTGTTTCTCTATCCCAAAATTTTAAAGGAGGCTATCCGAAGGCAGGCATGCTCAGAGAAATCAAGGCTGTATTTTATGAACTATTTAGCTCGTCAGAGGTAATTGAAAGTTCCGGTGCACTTGTCCCCCTAACCAAACTGTCTACACAATGCCTAAATCACCACATATGTAGGAAAGATCGAATAGACGAACTAGTCTTCCGTGTCTAGTTTTCCCATGGTTTGATTTGTCTTTAGTTCAACCAGCTCGGCGTTGTCGGCCAAGAAGCCGGACTTCAGAATGCACCAAACTATGTTGGAAACATTTGCCCACACCCACACGCAGTTCGATTCCACAAAGACGCCGCTTTATAAACGTGCCCCTCTAGCTTCATTTTCCCTTCGGCTCCCTTCCTCTGGGCATCATGCTCGTCTTCTCCCCATGGGCTTGTGCTATTGTCCCTTCTGTCCATTACTACCTCTGCCCACTCGTCCACGAGAACGACAGCAAACGTCGCCCGGCAAAACAGCAATGTTGTAAATAGCCAATTCGTATCCCAACAAGGCAGCAGATTGATGGTCAACGGAAGGTATGAGAATTTGTTTTGTCGTAACTACCCTGACGCCAGATCAGTCAATTCACTTATATCGGCACTACTGCATACTGGTTGTCTTCATTGAACACTGACGAAGATATCGATCACACTCTGGGCAATATATCCCAAGCAGGATTCAATGCTGTGCGGACGTGGGCGTTTAATGGTATGTCTTCCTCGCTTCTATCATCTTCCGCAGTTTATGGAAACTCTCACAATAGATGTTGAACAAATCCCAGAAAACGGTACATGGTTCCAGTTGATTCAAAACGGAACTTTGACGATCAACAATGGCACTAATGGGCTACAAAAACTTGATAAGGTCTTGGAACTTGCCCAGAAACATGGTCTCTACGTCCTCCTTTCTCTGACGAACAATTGGAACCCTCATCCCTCTGATGTCATCAACGTTACTGATCCTCTCACCGTATTTGGGAAACGCGACACTATACTTGGGTTTAATGGTACTCGCCCGAGAAATACTCTGAGCAATGATTATGGTACGGTTGTCATACTTGGCAAGTACCGGTTTTTCTTATATTTTCAAGGGGGTATGGATGCCTATGTCCGGAACTTTGGTGGTCCCCGCGAGCATGATCAATTCTTTACCAATCAGACTTTGATTGGCGCTTTCATGAATTACACTACACAAATTGTCCAACGGTACCGCGACCATCCCAACGTGCTTTCTTGGTATGTTTACTATCTACACTCAGTAGAGATCTGATAACCTTTTTACAGGGAACTCGCCAACGATCCCAGGTGTGCCTAGCTATATAGGAGACTACAGGTGATTATCTGCTCACTTTGAATAGGTGTAACTCGTCTGTGTCAGCTTCCCCTGGTTGTGTTACACAAAATGTCACTCTCTGGCATTCTACATTGGCTCAACATGTGAAGAGGATAGATCCTAACCACCTTGTATCAAGCGGGTTAGTTTTCCAACTTTCTATGAGGAATCTCCGCCAATCCAAGTATATGTAGAACGCAAGGATTTCAGTGCATGGATTGCCCGAAACTTTTCCCTCTTCCTGCTTCCCCTCAGCAAGCTCCTCCTCCACAAGCTCCTCCTCCACAAGCTCCTCCTCCACAAGCTCCTCCTCCACAAGCTCCTCCTCCACAAGCTCCTCCTCCACAAGCTCCTCCTCCACAAGCTCCTCCTCCACAAGCTCCTCCTCAACCCTCTCCTGCCCCTGGAGTTCGTCGCAATACCGCTGCACTTTTTACCAAAGAACGAATCTTACGAGAGCGCAAAGAAGCCTTCAAGAAGACACGAGCAGCAGCCAAGAGATCTACTTCGCAGGGTGGTATAAGAATTCGCGGGCGTTGGGTTTCGACTCGTGAGCTGTTGGTCTCTTGATGTCTCTACGATGCCACTGACGTCACACTCAGCTACCCGTCGACAGCAAAGCCTAGGCACCGCTCAGGATGGTTCTTTTGGTGTCGACAGTAACGATATTCTCGGCATTCCGGAGATTGGTCTCAGTAGCTTCCAGCTATTTCCTGATCAAAATAGCTATGCACCAGATGACCCTAACCTGCCGCCATTCAACAATAGTCTGAAGCAAGGTTTAGATTGGATACAGCAACATGCCATGGCTGGTCAAGTGTACGTATCTGGATCGATTGTTCCTTCTCATGATTCTCAGCATTTGCTCAGATTCGGGAAGCCAGTAACAATGAATGCCGTAGGCCTTGTTACACAGCAGAATGCACCGGATTTTGTGCCCTTCAACACGACAGTTGCGCCATTTGCCAATGATACGAGTAAGATTTTGTCAGTCCTAATTTGATTCCATTCAACAAGTGTCCGACAGCGAGTGCAACCCAACAATCGTTTGCTACGGACGCACAAGCGTCGGACGCACTATCTCAGTGGATGCAAGGTATGCTGAAGCCCATATCAAAATCAAAAACACTGATGCTGGATATTCTCTCCAGCCGCCGTGGACCAAGGTCTCCAGGGCATAATCCACTATCAGGTAAAGTCCTTCATTTCTGGACGTACTCCCCTCTTCTCTCCTATCCACTAACATCCCAAAATAGTGGTCCCAGCCCGACCTCACAACCGCGCCTGGAACCATCATTGATTCACCCACATCCCCGGTGCCCGATCAGACGCCTACGGAGCCAGTTCAAACACAAACTGGCACTTCACCTAATGATGGTTATGGAACTAATGCTATTGGACAAGTGTTCGAGTGTCCCTCGGTCCTCGCTGCGTGTTCTAACTCAACTTGCTAGACCTCTTGCATCAATTGTTCAATCCATTGGGCAGGGCTTTTTACCTGACAACAACGCTCGAAGATAGGCATGGCTTTTTGGGTGAATTTGCTTAAAGTGTTGCTGCGGCTGCTGATGATGATGACAATGACAATATTGATGATACTGCTGACGATCGCCATAGTGTTGTATTTGAATGTTGGAAGGACTAAGCTAGGACTTTTTTGAACTTTGATTTATACATGACGTGACACCGAGCATAAGTGTGACTTAGTAGCACGAATCAAATCACCTTGGTTCTGACTTCTGCCTACTGTGGCTTTGGAGTCCTCTTTCTTTGACGGTTACATAGTCACTTTGGTGTGAAGTCTTGGCCCCGGTAATGAAATTTTTCATTGACGACCTTCCTGTACGTATGCATTGCCCATCGTGGGTCGAGCTCCTTACATTGTTCCTAGATCATTTTTCCGTATGACCGCATCTATCCAGGTAGCTTTCGCTCGTGCCCTGCAATAGTTGGCTCCTGATCATAATAGAGCAATATGCCTATATGTGTGACCTGAAACGAACCCTTGATGCCACCGTACGGATCCCTAGATCCAGACGGACCAGAACTGCTGAACACAACCACCGCTACAGGGACACTGTGTGCTGGAAATGCCCTCGGGTACTGGAAAGACTGTATCACTACTCTCTCTCATCGTGTCCTATCAGCAGGTGAGCTTGCTAAGTCATGGATGCGCTCTTGTGGTATAACCGACGCCCAGTTTCATCCCACTAAACGTAAACTGATCTATTGTTCTCGAACGGTACCAGAAATTGAAAAGGCATTAACTGAATTGAAGCGGCTGATGAGTTACCGAGAATCCTGCGTAGATGTCGGAGAGAAGGCAAAGGAACGTCAGTACATGGGACTTGGATTAACGAGCCGAAAAAATCTCTGCGTAAACCCAGAAGTATGTACATGGCCTCTATTTGAGTCGGCCTCCGCTGACTTTGTAGTGATATTAGGTTGCCAAAGAAAAAAAGGGGAAGGTTGTCGATGCCCGATGTCGGGACTTGACCAACACTGCCGTGTGCGAGAAGGGGAGAGCGGACCCGGATTCTGTTGAGCTGTGTGATTGGCATGAAGTATGCATTTCGTTAGAATCATTGAACGAATTCTGAGGCAGGGGATCTTTTTCAGAATCTGGGGAAGCTTGAACCAGGAAATCTTTTACCATCTGGTATCTGGACGCTTGCTGATGTCTTAGAGTACAGCAAGGACAAAGGCATATGTCCGTATTTTGCAGTACGACGTATGGTGAGTGTTGTTGCAGTTAGACTCTTCAGACCTAGTTCATGTTGGTTTACTCAAGATGCCGTTTGTGGATGTGATCATCTATTCTTTCCATTATCTGCTTGACCCCAAGGTCGCCGAGCAGGTATCAAAAGAAATGTCAAAGGACTCTATCGTCGTCTTTGATGAAGCTCATAACATTGGTTCTTTAGCTATCTTATTCCTGTTATTTTCATGTAGCCTGACATGCCTCAACCAGATAATGTCTGCATTGAGTCGCTGAGCATCGATCTAACTCGTCCTATGCTTGACTCAGCGGCGAGAAGCATAACGAAGCTGGGAGAAAAGATTGAAGAGTTGGTATCTCAGTTCAGGCGACTTTTTCTGGATTTCCTTGCTAATCTTTACTTTTCAGAATCAAAAGTATAGATGCGTCCAAGCTACAAGACGAATATGCCAAACTAGTGGAAGGGCTGCAAGAAGCGTACGATGCAGACACTGATGGTATCATGGCTAACCCTGGTAACGTTAATTGTAAAGTATGGCTCAGTTCAAATAGGCTTACAACGCTCAAACAAGCCCTTCCTGAAGATATACTAAGAGAAGCAATACCTGGAAACATTCGAAAAGCAGAGCATTTTATCGCTTTTCTCAAACGATTCGTTGAATACTTGAAGGTGTCTTATTTTCTGAAGCGTCCATACGAATCTGACTTTTCCATCTTCATCAGACACGCATGAGAGTCTTACATGTGATCGCTGAGACCCCGCTTTCCTTTTTGCAGCATCTGAAGGACATCACATACATTGAACGGCGGCCACTGCGGTACGCTTGTAATATCTTCTCGTACTTTTTCCCATCTATTGAGATAACTCGCAGGTTCTGTGCCGAGCGGCTGCAATCTTTGATCCGGACACTAGAGCTTAGTAGACTGGACGAACATTCAAGTTTGCAGAAAGTTGCGAGTTTCGCAACCTTGGTTAGCACTTATGAGAAAGGTATCTTCAGGTTTTCGTTTCCAGTGCTACGCTAATCTGTAGAA
The DNA here is from genome assembly GCA_019327925.1 of Leucocoprinus sp. KB1807203. Classification (NCBI taxonomy): domain Eukaryota; kingdom Fungi; phylum Basidiomycota; class Agaricomycetes; order Agaricales; family Agaricaceae; genus Leucocoprinus; species Leucocoprinus sp. KB1807203. Next base: position 869,146 of record JAHTMQ010000100.1, read on the forward strand.
AGGATTCTTGCTTATTCTGGAGCCCTTCGAAACCGATACCGCCACAGTCCCGAACCCAATCTTCCACTTTACGTGCGTTTTTTCATGATCACCGTGGACTAATTGACATCGAGCAAAAAAATCAGATGTCTTGATCCCTCAATTGCGATTAAACCAGTTTTCGAACGCTTCAGTAGTGTTGTCATCACTTCTGGGACCATCTCACCACTGGACATGTACCCAAAAATGCTCCAGTTCACACCCGTTGTTCAGGAGACTTATCCAATGACACTGACAAGGAATGCCTTCCTGCCGTTGGTTCGTAGCTCTCCTATCGGTAATTTGCTTGCTCAAGACTGATGCAGGTCATCACGCGGGGAAGCGATCAAGTGGCCATTAGTTCCCGATTTGAGGTTAGGAATGATCCCGCCGTGGTCCGTAATTTCGGAAGCATCTTGGTTGAATACTGTAAAATCGTCCCTGATGGCATAGTCGCTTTTTTCCCGAGCTACCTGTATATGGAATCCATCGTCGCGGCATGGAATGATATGGTAACCACCTATGACGAACGGAGAGCCATAATTAAGTGATACTTTCAGGGGATTCTGAACGAAGTATGGAAGAACAAGCTCATTTTTGTCGAAACTCCCGATGCCAATGAGACAAGCATCGCGCTAGAAAATTATCGACGAGTAGGCCGAGTCTTGTTTGGCTCAAAGATCTACTTTTGAGACTTCCTATCATAGGCCTGTAACAACGGTCGCGGAGCGGTTCTCTTTTCTGTAGCTCGGGGTAAGGTTTCTGAAGGGATTGATTTTGACCACAACTATGGGCGAGCAGTCATTATGTTTGGGTATAGCCTCTATTATTCGTCTATATTATCGCCTAATCCTTTTGTAGCATCCCCTATCAATACACAGAATCTCGAATATTGAAAGCACGTTTGGAGTACCTTCGTGACGCATACCGAATACGGGAGTCTGAATTTCTGGGGTTTGATGCCATGCGAAATGCCGCCCAGTGCGTGGGTCGTGTTTTACGAGGGAAGACGGACTGGGGGCTCATGGTGTTCGCCGACAAAGTTTGAAGCTTTATGCCATTTCCTATCCCATTTTGCTGACCATCTTCTCACCATTTTCTCTTAGCGATTTGCCCGGGCTGACAAACGAGCCAAGCTTCCCCGCTGGATTAACCAATATATCACTGAAACTGCATCGAATCTCTCTACAGACATGGCAATAACATTAGCCAAGTTGTTCATGCGTACCATATCACAGAATCCCAACGAGAATCAGACAGGGGTATCATTATGGACCCTGGATGACATAGAAAAGGCACAGAATAAACAAAGAGCCATCACGCAAGAAGAGCAGACAGAGGAAGACGATGAAGATAGGTATGATAATGGGGGGATAGAAGACCAAACTCTTATTAATCTACACATGTAGACACGTAACTACGGTACTATGTTATTCCTCAGTACTCTTCTTAGTAGCAGTATTGAAGGAACATTTTCGGCATTGGATAGGCAGCTACAAGGTATGTGAATGGCCATAGCCGCTGTCATGAAATAATTGACATACATCACAATAAATCCTAATGGGCTGATTCTGGTATCGCTGGCAAGTACAAAGATTGCCACACTCCTTGGAGTGAGAAGCACTTAGAAAACAGTTTTCCTTCGCGCAGTCAATTTTCTTCTCATGGTCGAACTGAGAGTGTTTGCAGATGTATTTGAAGAGATAGAGTTCTCTGCGACACATTAGTTGTACCTGGATCTGAATGAGCATCATTTATACGAGTGAAGGAATGCCTCACTCGGGCTGTCGGCGGAGGTAGGCGAGAGGTCAAATCTCGAATGCTGTGAATGCAATCAGGTCTGATTTCTGTCGCACGAGGGGTCGATGACTCTGAAATAAACGAAATGGCAGGTGCGTTGGATTGCAAGAATGGGCAGCAAAGAACAGGGAACATACATTTCGAACTCTGAGGCTTGATTTGGGTGACAGCGAGACTTGAAGCGGGGCGTCTGTATTTAATTCACGCGTCCTTGACCGAGATTCAGATCGGGACTGTGGGAGCTTATGGCATTGCCTCGGTCCCAAATAAGAGCGGCCGTCCTAGGCCTATGTTTTGAGTCTAGCAACGGGACCTGTGGTATCAAACAACATAGACTAATTCATCAGTGCTAACTCGTTTGGTCAACCCAAACATTAACCACAACATGTTTCATTTTGCTGAAGGAAACAAGAGCAAATATCAGTCTCCTATGGCATAGGAGTATGACTCTGGAGTTTTTTGGAATGGCATCTTAACACTTGACAATTATTTTTGACGTCATACAACAATCTCCTATCTCGTTCAGATAGTATTTAAACACAATTTGAGTCGTCAAGTTCGTCAGGCCGCCTACAGTCATGTCGCATATCCTCCCTTCCGCCTCCTCTAAGAGCTTTGATGCCAAGTCGAATAAAATGTTCCTGGCGAGTCTTCAAACCCAGCCCGATTCGGCAGCTTCATCCTTCTCCATCCACTGACACTCTCCAGAGTCCACCCACCGAACTTGTCCAGCGTCACTCCACGGCTCTAGAAACCCTGCGAACAACTGCAAGCCAGCTCAACGACTTACCTTCGACTGTTCGAGGAAACTGTTTTTCTAAACCGCTTGCAAGAGCTCGCATTTCTACCCTTCTTCATACCCTTACAAACCACCATGATACACTTGCCATGTTCCTCTCGACAGAGTTCCCCATCCCTATCTCCCTCATTGCCGAGTATGGAAGGCAATACGCCGAAGTCTCAGCTCATATGTACTTCTACGCCCAGTTGGTAGATCCTCTACTAACCAATCATCTACCTCCCAATGACCATCGTGTTAAAAACGAGCTGGAAGGCCTAAATACAGCCATCACCGGCCCGTGGAGACTGAGTCAGGAGATTACCGATAATTTAGAAAATGCACAGAGAAAGCTAAAGAACCTTCTAGTGTCGTTGAAATACAGTGCAGAGTGGACAGACGAAGTTTTGTACGGGGAGACAGAGACCTGTAACAAATCCTTGAGCTTGGACTTGTTAAGCGATGTTTTTGCACGTTCAGAGGAGTTGAAGGAATCCTATTCGCCCTTGATCGGTTACTTCCAGTTGCAGGAGATGCATCTCCGCCTCCTGCAGGAGAGTGTCATTGACGATGCTAACTCCCAGTCAGACACTCTGCAAACGAACCCCGCTATCGAAGGCTTCAAATCTCCTTCGCCTCCTGCCATGCCATACCCATGGCACATCGTTCGTCGTCGTGCAATTAAATTCGTCATGGTGTGGAGAGCATTTTCGGATTCTGCAGTATTCACCAGCCTTAACAATGGACGTCTCCAGTTCCTCGAGGACATTCGAGTGGCTTCTAAATTGGAGCATAACAAACGACGTCGAGTCTCGGATACAGTTAGAAGGGCAATTAGTCGTGTTTCTTCCTTACTTACAACTTCCGAGATCAATGCTTACTAATTTCTACCCACCCTCTCGTGCGACTTAAGTTTCGACGCCCAAGAAACAGGCCAAGAAATAGGTCAAGGTACTGCATTTTTTCTGGGTCTATATAAGTAAATTAAATGACTTATACTATCTCTTGTCGATACGGATCCGTGGTCCTAGTGGATCCCCTGTGCCTCATGTGCATAGCGGACTCTGTGATGCAGGGTTTTAACAGTTGTGTGACAGCAGTTTGACTGGTGATCTCGGTCCATGATACCCTGCTCCATGCCAGACTATTTTAGTTTTTGGGACAAAAATCCAAAGGTTACAACTGAGCCCAGGGCGACGTTGAGTACGGAGTGATGGAGAATATGTCAACGAACGCAGGTTCGCCCCTGATGATCACCTATCGCCAGTTGCAACACTGCCAAAACTGTCCATTGATTATCCCATCATTGGCACCGACATGTACGTCCGAATCACGGGAGACCCTGCAAACGACGTAGCTTCATATTGAAAGATACCTAACCACATAACTTGATTATACCATGGAAAAATCACCGTTGAATCATCGCGCGCTGCTAGAACCAGTGGCTGGATCATGTTTGCTTGCTGAAAACGAAAGCACCAAAAATGTAAATGTATTGGTAATGATGATGAAAAGCTGTGGATCGATGACCCGTGTCGGCCGTCACCGTAAAGGCGCTCAACACGTGTGATTACCACGTCCTGGACACTCCCTAGCTGCAGTAGCTTGTTCTTGTCAGCAGCTGCGTGGAAACTTGACGTCACTATCGAAGATTGAATGCTACATCCTATTGGCACATCCTCTGTGGAACTGACATTGACGCTTGGTTCGAAGGGACCTGACCGAAGTCGGATCATCAGTGCAATGGAACTGAAAGGCCGCATCAACTTACCCAGCTTCAATGCGTGAGCTCCGAATTTGACGGTGGACAGGATATCCGACCTAATTGTAAAGAGAGAAGGGCCTCCCGAGGACATGGTGGAAGGACTCCTGGTCAAACTACGTTTCGACCTATCAAGATGTGGATTGAGCCACGTTACTAAGGGTTCAATCTAGATTTCTTCAAAGTCTGTTCGACCCAAAATTGGATCATGCCAATTTGAGAACAGCAGTAAGATATAAAAGAGTGAGCCAATTCGAAGTCAATCAATCCCATCCCAAAAGCCCACAATGTCTGTTCAGCTCAACACCGGCCACGGTCTCGTGCACACCCCTTCATCAGTGTCGGCTGCCTCAGCTGCTCCAACAATCCAAGACCTCAAAAATGCTGGAATCAGTAAACATCTCTTTACTTCCATCCACCGGCCATTGCTGATGTGTGGTATCCAGAGCACATCCGCTTTTATTGGGTGGAGCCCACTAATATTGTCAGACTTCGTGTTCTTCCCATCTCGTACTTTGAGAAACTCTTGAAATCTTCACGTCCTGGAATCGGAGTCCCAAAGGTCACTGGAGGATTTGTTTACCTCTTTGCTGCAGAAGGCTTCGGTTCTGTGGGCGAATATCTCCTTGTCCCCGATCTGTCATCCCTGAAGATAGCCCCTTATGCCCCTGGTCATGCCAGCGTGATGGGTTGGTTCGAGGAAAAGGACCCCTTTGTTGGTCCTGATGGCCAGCTTTCTGTCAAAGTTCCAATGTGCCCAAGATCAACACTGAGAGATGTCGTCGAGTGAGTGACTCGACGATTATGGTTGGTTTGTCACAGTTTACCTATTCAACCAGGATTGCAAAACAGGATGGCATCGAATTTATCGTTGGTTACGAGAATGAATTTACTTTCCTCCTTTCAGCTGATCCCGTTAAGCCCGGCAATATCCACCAGTACACAGATGCTCGAGGTCTTATTCCTAGCTTACGCGAGGCACAGTGCCTCGAAGACATTGTCAATTCTCTCATTGAATCTGGCATAGATGTCGAAACATGGCATTGTGAAGCAGGACCCGGACAGGCTAGTTCAACTTCATCTCGAGAGAAACACCCTAGTCTGAACTGCTTATCCCTATAGTACGAGATATCAACAGGGCCTCTTGGTCCTGTCGAGGCTACTGATGCCCTCATTCACACGCGTCAAACCATTGTCAACGTTGCTGCTAAACATGGTCTCCACGCTACTTTCGCCCCGCGCCTTAGCATGTCTGCCCCTGGTAGCGCCGCACATATGCACATCTCCGTACATAAAGCCGGGCATGAAAAACCTAGAGATGACCTTTCCGACATTGAATCTTCCTTCCTTGCTGGGGTCATGGATGAGTTGACAGCTCTTCCTGCTTTCAGTCTTCCTATTCCTGCATCCTATAAACGAGTCGCTGATGGTGTCTGGTCCGGTGGTACTTATGTCGCTTGGGGAACAGAGAACAGAGAATGTCCGATTCGGCTGAGCAATGCGACTTCGCCTCGTAGCCGAAATTTTGAGATGAGGTTCATTGACGGAACGGCAAACCCGTATCTCGTGCTTGCTTGTATCATTGGTCTGGGCTATGCAGGCATCAAATCCAAGAGGCAATTGCGTCAACAAAACTTCTCAGGAAGTAACGGACCTGCGCAGTTATCGGAGGAAGAAAGGCAAGCAATGGGTGTCACCCAGAGGATGCCCTTGACTTGGGAGGAGAGTAGGCAGAACCTCGCACAGAGCGAGGCGTTGCGAGATATTCTTGGCAGTAGCTTCGTTGACAGATACCTTGCAGTTAATAAGGTATGGACCTGGCGCTGATAGAAGATTTTTTGACTTAGAATATCTCAGGTTCTCGGCCAAGCTTTGTGCATCCATGACAATGACGAGGAGAAAGCATTAACGCGTTTAGTCGAGTTTTGTTAGATGAGTGGGAATATAGAGATACCAGGATATGTAATTCTACTTTGTCAACATTTCATAGAGGCATTTTCATTTCAGTCATTACAATTTGCGGGAATATAGGCTTAATTCCCTGTACTTGCAGTTTCTTGCGTTTTTAAATCAGTCTCGAACCACCTGCTGGTGTATCAACCGGAAGAGATGAAAACATGTCTCATCTCGGAATTTTTGAGCGCTGAACGTAGAGCGATGACAGCTGACCACTCATTACAGCACTTCCTTGAGTTACGGGATGAAAGAAGTATTCGGTCTTGTACTATGACGACCATATAATTATTCCTAATACGGCATCAAGTGTTCTCCTTAGAAGTGTCCCTTAAGTCCGCTGCCCGCATTGACACCGTCCCAACTTCAAAAGATCCGATAGCTTACTTGGGCTCCCCAATCCCTTAATTGCGCCCATCTCAAGTCGTCAATGGTGCAACTATCTAGGGGTCGTCCTTGTGGTGATGTCACGAACGACAGCACTTCATATGCTCGTTCTTCGGACTTTTAGAAACTCTTGACACGAGTCACATCACGTCACTTCCCACCACATTTAAAAACTCCTATACATTCAATAAAACAGAATATGAATGCAACGAGCGCTGGAGATGCTCGTCACCCACATACATCCCACATCCCAGGCCCCAGGAGACCTGGATCAAGGATGAAAAGGATGCATACCATATCCACCATAAAAACACCCCAACAAGAGAGCAACCCCCACACAACACCTGAAACCACTGAAGACCCCACTACCCCAAAAGCCAAAAGAGTCTGCCTAGTATCTAGAGCTGAGGACAACCCACCATGACATATACTGAAAATTTGGTATTATTTATTATTTGTATTCATTTTCTTTTCATTTTATTCATAATTTCCACTCCTGAAAATTGTCTACTCCAATAGGATTATGATATAGACTAAACACTTGTACCACAACTCCTATTCTGGGATTTGTATAAGTACTCTAGTTGTACATCATAATTCTCTAGTTCATAGATTAAAGTCATAAAGTCACATTCTCCATAGTCTTGTAGTGTTGTAAGGTTCTAGCTGTGATGACTTTAAAACCCACTCCTAGTCCAAGTTGACAAGGAAAACTTGATAGAGTTTCTGTAGTGTGACCATTGGGTTGAGCTAACCCTAGGACTGAGCTGTCTTTTATTTGGGGTGAACAAAGAGAACTCAACAGAGTTCCTCTTAGATTTAGACTACTACTTATATCTTTTACACATGGTCTATGCTACTAACCCTAACCTACTAATAATCTAATAGAATCTACTAGAATGTTCCTTGACATGTGACCTGTGTGATATGACCAATTGTGATAAATATAACAGGTCATGTGACCCCTCTATTATCTAATTAAAAGAAAAAAAAAGTAAAAGATAATGGATTAAAGAAATAAAAGTTATTATAGCCAAGATAGCTTATAACAGTTTCTATTTGATTGTTGTATACTACTTATACATATTCTGTATTTACTTCTATTTATAAAGTCCTGCATATCTCTTTTAAGTCATTTACTCTCACACTCAGTCTGTCTACAAGCCCCATATAATAAATTGTTAATTTGAAAAAAAATTCACTCTCGCACTATTATACTACCAGCAAATTTTCTGCAAATTTGTAATATAGAATACAATTTATACCCCTGGATTCACTAGCTAGGTCTACTCTAGAATCCTTCTACAAGTCCTAGATATAATCTAGATCCAAGAATAGGCTTCTTTACCAGACAGTCACCAAGCTATCACTTGCTTAATAGTATAAGGGAACCTTACCAACACTACCCCTGAAACACTAGACCAACCTCCCAGAGTAACCCTGCACCTAATTAAATATTACTATATAATATTTAATTGCCTTAGCTCAACTTGGTGACTTCTGACCCTGCCAGATAGGACTATAGGATCAGGGATATACAACTGTAGTAGTATATATATTGTAGAATATACCTCCAGGAGCCTTATTCTAAACTCTAAAGATTCTCTTGGAGGTAAGTTGTAACATACTTAGGAGCTATGATATAACTAAGGATTTGTTATGAGATGACTCCCAAGAAAAAAACTATTTCTTGTGCATTCATCAACTTAATGGGAAATATCCAAGAATACAATGTGGAAAAGATATAAATAGTATGGGAAAGATTATGTAAGATATGTATAGTTATTAGTAAGGGTCATGTGATTGTGGGAAATAGGCACATAGACCATCTAATATTTATATAAGCATCTAGTAGAATTTAATAAGGAACTCTATTAAGTTTTTTTTTAAATAACTACCTTGGTTGAGCCTAAGTCTTTATGACCTTGTACTAACAGGATTCTCCCAGAGCCTACTTTACTCTGGTTGCCCTTACAAATAGCACATACCTTGGAAGACAAGACTAATGAACTAGCATCAGGTTTCTTAGAGATATACTATCAATATTGATGCTCTAAAACTCAGAAACTCTGGAACATCTTTGGAATACTATAGACTTTCAATCTAGAATAGACTTAGATGAATATGATATCAAAGCAACAGATCAAAAGTCTACCAATGACTTGTGATTTAATTACTGCTAGACTCAACCAAGAAATAAACATGATATATAACAACATCATGAGCTGGATAAGAAGTAGCCAGTTGGGAGGATAGAAGATGTTAATAGGAAGTGGTAGTATAGAGGTGGAGCAGGAGCATATAGTAGTAATAGACTGGTATGGTAGGATGGAAGACAATATTGGATATATCCATATGGTGTAGTTGTAGAGGAAAGAAGTGAAGGAGACTAGAAAAGAAAAGACTTTTCTTTTTTATTCATTTTTTATTGAGTCTCATCAATTTGTAATTTTAATATAATACTCAGAGAGGTGGTGAGAGAGAGCATACAATCATAACACCTGCTGCCATCTCAAGAGCTCTAGAGTTGTCTTTTGACACTTGTATAAGTTCTAAGTAAAATGGTTGGGTAGTTAAGGTGACTTCTCTCTATACCTGTAAGGGGACACCCTAGGATTGTGCTTAGTAAGTGTTAATGGATCTATTCTTATCTAGGGTCTAGATCTCTTAGTATATGTCCACTCTCTCCTATCTCTCTTTGGTCTGGTTTATACTTGGTGTAAGGGAACAGCCATCACCCTAGGACAGGGCTTAGCTAAGTACCAGGTTTGCACTTATCTAGCTTATCTTATCTTATAATACCCATCTATCTATTCTTGTCTCTTGGTCTATATATTGACTTGATTATTCCATTTATTTAAATTAGAAAGTGCTATTATTGGACTGTAGCTCATATGACTGTGCACAGACCATCCTTTGTAGTATATATAAGAGCTTGTATTAGTAGATTTACCCTTACTTAAATATCACTCCAGCTTCTGGGACTCTTACTTAGCTCTCTGGTGTGACTTTTGGCCAATTGCTAGTTATTGCCCTTACACTTGGTCAATAGCCTATAACTATATTAGGAATGTTTGGTATTGTTGTATTAGTGCTTATGTGATTGCACACAAACTACCTCCAGTAGTATATATAAAAGCTTGTATTGGTAGATTTACTTTTACTCAAATATCATTCTAGCTTTTAGGACTCTTATTAGCTTTCTGGTATGACCTCTGGCCTTGAGTCTGTTGTCACCCTTACAATACCTCTACTCTTCTTGGAGACAAAATATAGTGATAACTTAGACAACCTTCTACAAGATAGCAAGCTTGAAAAGCCTAGCTAGCTATTTACTTAGACCATATCACATCTGTAAGGTTTGATATTGGGGATGTGAATAAGAGCTTGGTTGAGTATGGTAAGGCCCAAAAGTGGTTTACTAACTACTTTGATAGTGAGCTTGTTATGGTATATAAAGGTTGGTACCTTAGGGGCATTATACAAAATGGATCTAGATCAAACTTATACTCTTTTCAAACAATTTTACTTTACTTTTATCACAAATGGCTACTTACTAATTTGTAATACAATCCACCTCCATCCTCTATTGAGATAGACAAAAACCTAGAATTCAAGGTTATATAGGTACTTGATTCTAAACTGGACAAACAGAGAAGAGATCCCTTATGTTACTATGTATACTGGGCAGGCTATAAGAGTACTGTGGAAGAGTACTCTTAGCTTTCTGTATCTGATCTTGAGAATGCCACTGAGTTAGTAATCAATTTCTATGACTGTTACCTGGAAAAGCCAGACCTAACTTGACCTATCTTGTTAATACTCCTCACCCTACCAGATGATGACCAACTAGCATAATCAATGTACTTACAGGTCTATGGGGTCACAAGGGTATGATCTTCTCTTTTTTTTAGAAGAGGGATACTGTTATACTCTGGTAACTTTCTGTAATATCATATACTCTGCCAAATGCTTACCTCAGCAACTCTCTTCCTTGGACTTAGTCTTAGCTATGTATTATAGCTGAGTATTAGTCAGTATAACTTATTTTTCATGACTAGTTCTCTATATATAAGTAGTTATTCTAGCAAACTTCTCCTTAGCTTTATTATCAACTAAGTCTACTCCCTTTGCCTTAGAACTGTCCTATTTCCTCTCTCTGAAATATCATCAACACATCCTGATTCCAAGTGAGTTAGCACAGAGGGAGATACAACAAGAAGTTGGAGTCATACCCATCTAATATCCCAGAGCTCAATTTAACAGTAGGACTGAGTTTAATGAAATTTTCTATCCCAGATCCATTGCTTTGAAACATAGCAATCTAAGAGGGGAGGTGAATGTAAGGGGACTATACCAAAGTCCACCCCTAATACACTAGTGGTAGTGTACTGGAGTGACCCTACAACTGATTAAATTGTAATTACCTCATATTTAATTGGTTGTCCCCCTCCTGTATTCCTATCCCTGACTGCTGAGATGTTCTATGACTAGGGTGTAAAAGGACTAATAGAGAGGCACTCTAGGAAGGCTTAGTCTGTATTAGTATAAGTGAGTAGGGTCTAGCTTACCCTGATGATGGAAATAAAAGTAAATACAAGAGTGAGGTAATAGATCAAAGAAATGAAATCTCCAAGCTGTTTTATAGTTGTGTACAAACAAGTAGGCACAGGGGAGGTAAATCAGAAAAGAGAAAGCTCACAAACAATAATAAATAGTCAAGGGCATAGTAGAAACTAAAGAAATATTTAGTATCCTCTCGAACAGATCCCAATTGATTGTGGATCTTAAAGGTATATATTTGTCTTGTGCTATGATATTACCCTTCTTAAACTAGTCTAGTAGTCTGGCTTGCTGTCAATATAGTAGTACTGCCTAGAACTCCCATGCTGTTATAACATGGCCAAAACAGCTAAGTCATTATTTACATTTTTTTCTTTTCTTTTTCATTTGTTACAAAAAAATGACTACTAAATAGTAACATAGAGGTATAATAAAATACCTGTTCAAAGAACTACATAAATAGCTAGACCCTTATTAGCAAGTAGTCTTGTTAATGTTACTCTTTTAGTATAGTGGTAAACTATACAGTATATGACTACTGGTCCATAGTGCAACTGTGACATCATTTAATTGAATAATCAGTGGACATATGAGAGAGAATAACTCAAAAGAGATACATAGGACTTTATAAATAGAAGTAAATACAGAATGTATATAAGTAGTATATAGCAATTGAATGGAAACTCTATTGAGTTCTCCTTGTCAACTTGGACTAAAAGTAGTTCTAAGATATCATAGTCTAAGTTCTTACACATGCTCTCATGTAAGCTTTACTTCAACTGACTGTACAGTTGAAAACTTACTCCAAAAATGCATAGTGAGTGGTTAAACTCCTAGTTGAGCAAATGCCCAAGTCTTTCTCAAAGTGAGATATCCCTTGAGAGATATTTTGCACAAACTTTTTATAAAGAAAACAAACAGAAAAACTCAGTCACTCAAAAATAGCAGTAAAGCTCTAGAGTGACAGAAAGAGAGAGATAATAGGGGTAACTTGTTGTTAGGCCCCTCTACACCCCTAGAGTATATATTAGGATTACAAATCATAGAATCAACAAATAAGAAAACAAAAGAAACATTCCAATAATCCATTATGGTAGGGAGTGGAATGATAAAGCAGGATCTTCTTTTGATTACACAGCCAATATTTTCTGCTTCTCCTAATCCTCTTATCCAGTCTTCTCTTATATCTATCTGTTAAATCTGATCTTTGAGTGTAGCTCAAGGAGTACCAGTACAAACAATCTACTCTTGAGGTCAGTGTCTTTGTCAATCTTCTCAGTTCCAACTTTCTTGACCTCTCTATTCTATTCTCCAATACTTCCAACTATTGTGCAACTCAAGTCAAGTTGACTCAGCAGCTAAGTCTTTGAGGGTTACAAAGAGAACTTGATAGGGTTCTTGATCAATTATGCTATCTACTTATACAAGTATGCTATTTGTTCTCATTTATATTAATGATATTCTACAATCAGCCAAGAAGCTACCAGTTCAATTCTCTTGTCTGTCATTCTATAAATAGATCTTCCTTGATCATAGCTGAGATGACTCATAACACCAACTATCATCAATAGGCAGTGAATGCTCTTAGTGATCACCCTAGGTGGATATTTCAAGAAGAACTCGATGGAGTTCTTTCTTGGATTGGACTACTACTTATACTATTTTACAGTGGCTGTACTACTACTAGTCCACAATCACATGTTCTTCCAGAATGTTCTATGATCACTTGACCTTGTCACATGATTTGGTTACCTAAGTTCCCACACTATTTATACCTTGATCTCATTGTATGACTTGAGATTTTGGATTAAGTGTTTAAATGCATGGGAGACCATTTTCCTTCTTGGGGCTCTCATAACATGGCCCCCCCTTCAAGTTTCCTCATCCCAAGGAATTTTTCCATCGACTCCAGTTTTTGTCCCACCTCTTTTCCCTTTCCTTTTCATACCTCTTTTTCTCCCAACCATATAGCAATTTTGCGTGAACTCCCTAGGTAATTCCCGACTAAATTCCTTTTCTTCTTCTTCTTGCTCCTGTCGTCTTAGTTCTTCAACCTCTTCTCCATATATTCTCTCAAACTCTTCTACCAACTCTTTTGCATTTTCCAAGTTTCTCCCTATTCTCCCAAGTATCTTCTTCCACGTATACCCCTTCCACCTTACCAGAAACTTTTCCTTCCCTCTAACTGTTCTTTTGTTTATGATTTTTTCTACCTCAAATTCCTCTTCTCCTTCAATAATGACCGGTTTTGGTGGTGTCTTCTTCTGCCCTTCTACCTGTGGTTTATAGAGTCGTACTCTACTTACGTTAACCACAGGGTGTATTCTAATAGACTTAGGTAGTTCTAACTCTATTGCATTGCTAGAGACGATTCCCTTAACTTTGTAGGGGCCCACAAAACGCTCTGTCAATTTCTCTGATCTCCTCCCTTCATCTGCCATTTTAAGTCTTTTGTACTTAGCAGTACTAAGTCCCCTACTCTGTATTCTTCTTCCTCCCTTCGCCTTCTGTTTGCAAACTTCTTCATTTCTTCCTGTGCTTTCCCTAGCACTGCTTTTGCTTCCTCCTGGATTTTCTTCATTCTTTCCACAAATTTCCCTCCGCTTCATACTTTCCCCTTTCTCCTTCCTTCAAACCCCATCCTTGGATCCTGACCATAGTTTGCTTTGAATGGCATATTTTTGTTGCTGTGTGATTTTGTTGTTGTATGCAAATTCCACTGTTCCTAACCAATCTGGCCACTGCTCTTGTCTATGGTCAATGAAGACCCTCAGATACTGCTCTAACTCCTGGTTTATCCTTTCCGTCTGCCCATCTGTTTGAGGGTGATAGGCTTGAGAGTTTTGTCTGGATTCCCAACAAGTTATTCAACTCCCTTCATCATTCCTACCGCAAACTGCACTCCTCTATCTGATATGATGCTTTCTGGAAGTCCATGTAACTTCCATACATGATCTCGAAACAGCTTTGCAAGTCCTTCTGCTGATGTTTTCTCCATTGTGGCTATAAAATGCACCATTTTGCTAAAACAGTCGCATACTACCAGGATAGCATCATATCCCTGGGCTAATGGCAGCTTGGTGATAAAGTCTGCCGAGATGTGGCTCCATGGCTTTTCTGGGATTGCATTGGGCATCAGTTTTCCGCTGGTGCTTTGCTTCGATTCTTGTATCTTTGACATGCATCGCATCCATCCACATACCTCCCACCTCCTTTGTTACTCCTGGCCACCAGTAATTCCTGTGACCAACTCTGCTGTCTTCCATCTCCCTCCATGTCCTCCTACTGGGGTGTCATGGTGCAATCGTATTATCTCCCCCCTGAGTTCCCCTTCTGGCATATATATCTTCCCTTCTTTCATTACTATCCCATTCTCTATTTCCCATTCTTCATCTTTCAGTGTCTTTATTCCTGCCCTCTTCAGCTCTTCTACTGCTTTCACTACCCTTTTCATCCCCTTCCTGTACCCTTTTGATTCTTTCTTTTAGGTCTTCTTCCTCTATCATTGTTTCAGCTCCCCTAATCCATTCTGGTTTTATCAGTTTCTGGTCCTTGTTGTCCTTTTCCACTCCCTCCTGCCAGTCGGGTCTCCTGCTTAGTCCATCTGCCTTTCCCATGCTCTTTCCTGGAATGTGTTTTAATGTAAAATTAAATTGTGATAGGTATAGGGCCCATCTTGCTTGTCTACGTTTAATTTTTGGCTTGTCATAAAATACTGGAGGTTCTTATGGTCTGTCCAGATTTCAAATTCGAGTTTTGCTCTCTCCAAGTAGTGCCTCCATGCTTCTAGACACCTAATAACTGCCAGCATCTCTTTATCATGAATTTTGTAATTTTGCTCTGTAGCGTTTCAACGATTTAGAGATGAAAGGCCACTGGTCTCCACTTTCCATCCTCACACTTTGTTGACAATACTCCCCCCGTTGTATAGTCTGAAGCATCTGCCTCCACTCTCATCTCCCTATCAATATCTGGAATAGCTAAGACAGGTTCTGTGGTGAATACTGCCTTAAGCCTTTTCAAATCCTCCTCCTGTTCTCCTTTCCCATTTCCATTTCTGCTCCTTTCCTGACCAGCACATGCAGTGGTGCTGCTATCCTAGCAAAGTCTTTTATAAATCTTCTGTAATAATTGGCGAGACCTAAAAACTTCTGCACTTCTTTGACGTTTCAGGGTGCTGGCCAGTTTAGTACTCCTCTCACTTTTTCCTTCTGCATTTCCACCCCTCTTGGACCAATTACTACTCCCAGAAATTCTACCTCTCTTACTTTCCATTTACACTTTTCGGGCTTTACAAATAGGTCGTTCTCCTCTAACCTTTTTAGTACCTCCTCTACTAACTCATTGTGTCCTTCTTCAGTATCTGTGGCTACCAGGATGTCATCAATAAATGTTGCTGTGTCTCCCTGGTTTATGAGATCTCTGAATAGGTCATTCATCATTGTTTGGAAGGTAGCAGGAGAGTTTGTTAACCCAAAGTACATGACTGTGGGTTCATAAGCTCCAATATGCATTGTAAATGCTGCCTTCCACTCATCTCCCTCTTTGATCCTGACATTATTGTATCCCCACCTCAGGTCCAGCTTTGTAAACACCTTCCTCTTTCCTACCCATCCAGTATGTCTGCAATGAGGGGTAAGGGATACCCATTCTTTATCGTCCACTGATTTATGTGTCGATAGTCCTGCACCATTCTCCATGTGCCATCCTTCTTTGCTACGAAGTGTACTGGTAACATTTGGGGTGACTTGGAAGGGCAGATATATCCTTTCCTTAGCTGGTCTTCTACAAATGCTTGCACCTCCTCCCTTTCTTCCCTGGACAGTGAGTATACCTTTCCCTTTTTTGGTGTAAATCCTTCTTCAACTCTATGGCATGGTCCCAGGTTTTTTGTACTGGCATTCTTTCCGACTTCTTTTTTCCAAATACCTTCCCCCTACTTCCAAAACCTTTTAGGCACCAGTTTTTTCAACGTTTCTTCGTCCTCATCCTCTCCACTTTCTTTACTTCTTTCTCTTCTCTTCTTGCTTTCTCTTTCCACATATAGGTGGACAGTGCATCATTTCTACCTCTCCTTTCTCCCAATCTATCTCTGGGTTATAGGCTGCTAGTCACGGTATTCCCAGTATCACCTCTGTTTTTCCTAAGTTACATACATCTATCCTTGCCCTCTCTATATATTGTTATGAGAGCCCTAAAAAGGAAACAGTTTCCTATGTATTCAAACACTTCATCCAAAATCTCAAGTTGTACAATGGGGTTAAGGAATAAATAGTATGGAAGCTTAGGTAATCAAATCATGTGACAAGATCAGGTGACCATAGAACATCCCAGAAGATCATATGACCATAGACTAGTAGTAGTACAGCCACTGTAAAATAGTATAAGTAGTAGTCCAATCCAACAAAGAACTCTATCGAGTTCTTCTTGAACATCTATCTAGGGTGATCATTAAGAGCATTCACTGCCTATTGATAACACATGTCCTTTGAAGAACATGTTGTACTCTACCTGGTGTGTTATGGCTTCCCCTGCATTTACTGTTCCATCTACATTTCTAACTAACAGAGGTTTCTTTAGCTTCTCCATTTTAAACCCCTTTTCTTGGCAAAGGTTGTATCCATGAATAGGCCTGTTGCCCCACTATCTAGCAGTGCTCTTACTGCTACCCCTTCATGGTTTTCCAGCTTCTCTAGCCCCACCTTCATCCAAACTTCTCTTAGTGGCCGTAGAGTGACCGCACATCTCTTACTCTCTCAGTTGTATTGGTGCAATTGAATTTATTTCCTAGCTTTTCTGGGCACAATACACTGTACAGATTATTGGAGGCCAGCTGAGAGCTCACTGTCCTCCATTTTCTTTTGCCAACTCCTGTGGCGTTTTCACTACTCTTTCTTTATGCCTTTCCCAACAATTTTTGGCCATGTGGCCCCACTTCCCACACACATAGCATGTCCTGTCTCCTCCTCTTCCTCTATCTATATCTATTGCATTTGGGTCTCTTCCTTGGACCCACTTGAGTTCCCCCTCTATTGAACGTATTTCCTCCTTCTCCTCCTCTGTACCCTCCTCCTGTTCTCTATGTTATTTGCCCCTCTCTTCCCCCATATGATCCTCCCCCTCTAGGCTGCACATTTCCCCTGGGCATGCCACATTCCTCCCCAACATCCTCTCTTCTATTCTGCTTTGCCTCTGATTTCTATCCAGTCTCACTGCTCTTTCTTGCCACTCTCCAATGGTGGTTGGCAGTTCTTCTGCTTCTGCCAGCTTCCTCCTAATACTTCCATTCAACCCTCTCTTGAATTCTTCGATGAGAGATCTTCCCTTATAGCTGCTCTCCCCTGGTAACCTTTTTGAATTCCTGCACATACTCATTGTAGGTCCTCCCTCCTTGCTCAATTGTTCTTAGCTGTTCTATTTTCCTCTCCTCCTCTGATGTTTCCCCAAAGTTGTTCCTTATCTTTGTGAACAGCTGCTCCACCGATTCCACTTCTGACTCTCCTTTAGCCAGCTCATCCAGCAAGTTATCCTTCCATGCCTCCGCTATTCCTCCCTGTACATATGACAACATCCAGGCCACCTGGGTTGCTGCTACCTCTTCTGTCATCTTCATTCTAATATATAGGCGAGCTGCATTAACAAACATGCTCACCTCTTCCATCTTCCTACTGAAAACTTGAGGTCTTGCAACCTCCACTCTGCTCCCCTGTTGCTGAAGGAGCATGGTGTTGACCTGCTGCTGTAGGGTTGCAATCATGGCAAGGAGTTGCTCCTCTCTGGTCTGGAGGGGGGCAGGTGCCGAAAGGGCATTCCCCCTGTTGCTGTTGTTGTTGGTGAGACATTGGCGATGGTAATGGTGATGGTGATAGTGATGATTCCTCATAGGAGGATGAACGGTCTTCTTTGTCTGTACTTATGACTGGCTACTGACTAAGAAGGGTGAAACAATATTATCCTTAAGAAGGGAATCTCTAAGCTAGACAGGCCTTTAAGAGGTTGCTGTTGTTCCCCTGCATAGACTGGTCACAATAGATTGGTAGCATGGAGCTGATAGTGAAGAACTAGTTATGAGCCCACTCAATATAGAGGTCAGGTCTCAGGCAGGGACACGAGCTTTGTCCAGGCTGTCCACCTACTGTCCCTAACTGAC
Organism: Leucocoprinus sp. KB1807203; assembly: GCA_019327925.1. Classification (NCBI taxonomy): domain Eukaryota; kingdom Fungi; phylum Basidiomycota; class Agaricomycetes; order Agaricales; family Agaricaceae; genus Leucocoprinus; species Leucocoprinus sp. KB1807203. The sequence continues at coordinate 887,557 of JAHTMQ010000100.1, forward strand.
AGTGAAGTCCCTTTTACAGCTAGGGCCTGCTATCCAAGATGCTTTCAAGTACTGTGCTCGTTAGTGAGGATGATAAGAGAGTAAGTGAAAATAAGGGTGTTGAGGCTGTGAGGTGCAGGGTCAACAATGGGGTATCGAGTTCTTATGTTATTGATAGGCAGTGAATGCTCTTAGTGATCACCCTAGGTGGATGTTCAAGAAGAACTCAATAGAGTTCTTTCTTGGATTGGACTACTACTTATACTATTTTACAGTGGCTGTACTATTACTAGTCCACAATCACATGTTCTTCCAGAATATTCTATGGTCACTTGACCTTGTCACGTGATTTGGTTACCTAAGTTCCCACACTATTTATATCTTGATCTCATTATATGACTTGAGATTTTGGATTAAGTGTTTAAATGCATGGGAGACCGTTTCTTTCTTGGGGCTCTCATAATACCAACCTTCTGTTATAACCTCAAAGTCTACTTAGGTTACAATCTCTCTATTTTGTATAGAAGAATAGAGAGCCTTTTCTTGAAGTAGACTTGTATAAATAGAGAGAAAAGTAATTGGTTTGAGTATATAGAAATACATTTTGTACATACTCTTTTCTATATCTTTGATTAGTTGCTTTTACTAAAGTTATATCAAAGAGATAGTATTAAAGAGATAGAAGTAAAAACTCAAGAAAGAATTCCAGTCCACATGAGATTTGTAGAGACAATAGAAGAGAATTACAAAGAACAAATGGAAGCATAAGAGACCATATAGTAGTAGTCATATATCAAACAATGAAGATAAGGTTTGAAACCATTGATAAATAACAACTAAAAAATATTATAACACTTTTCTCCTTAGTCCCAGATATTCTCTTCTTCCCAGATACCCTAACAGTGTTGTCTTTGAGAGGACTGTTTTAGTATTTCTAATTGTAATAGCTGCCAAAAATGATTGCCAAGGTCTAATGGTAACTCTAAAGCCTAATCCATTAAGTAAGACAGTTGCCAAGCTATGATATTATTCTGCCAGAGAAAGCTAGTCTCTTTAAGGTTTGGGTTGCCCTTGAGAGCGCTTCTAGAGGAGATTTCTAGATTATGTCTAACACAGAACAGCTGGACAGGCCTTATGAGGTTGGTATAGTGGTAGTCACAGCTACTATTCTACTATTCAAGTAATATATATAAGTCCAAGGCTGGAGGTCTAGTAGTTATAATTGGAGAGTCACTTTTGCTTCTTGAGCTGAGTTATAGTGTAATTTCCTCAACAAATGTTATGTATTTTATCTAAAAAGGCTACCTAGCATAACACTGAGATCTATGCAACCATTTTCCCTATATTCTTTCCCTCTGGTTTGTATTTCCTATTAGTACTAGGTAGTCTTATAAGGTAATGTAGTTATTAATGTATAAGTCATGTGATTGCTCATTTACAGACTACCTAGTATAGTATATATACTAGTGGATATACAGTAGAATACCTTACTCTAATATTGATTGGAACTCCTAGGTATTATGAGAGCCCTAAGAAGGAAATAGTCTCCCATGTATTTAAACACTTAATCCAAAATCTCAAAATCATACAAAGAGGTCAAGGTATAAATAGTGTGGGAACTTAGGTAACCAAATCACGTGACAAGGTCAAGTGACTATAGAACATTCTGGAAGAATATGTGATTGTAGACTAGTAATAGTACAGCCACTGTAAAATAGTATAAGTAGTAGTCCAATCCAAGAAAGAACTCCATTGAGTTCTTCTTGAACATCCACCTAGGGTGATCACTAAGAGCATTCACTGCCTATCGATAACACTAGGCTATTTATTGTTCTAACTTAAGTCTACTCTTGTCATTGTTACTTAGAGTAGATTAGGGATTGTCTTATCCCCTTACATAGGAGGAATTGTATATATAGTATAGATTACCCTCTAGAAGCTTTATCCTATTCTCTGAAAAATCTCCTGGAATCTGCTTTGGTTACCCTTATAGTACTCCTTCTCCTAAAATTAGTTTACTTTGGAGTTGTACTACTAGTACTCTCTTCACTCTACTCTATGTTCCTGACAGACAATAGTATATGGTAACTACAATACATAGTAGAGCAAGAAATAATGTCAATTGTTGATGATATTATTGCAATGTGATATATTAGTAACATATTACAAACATGTTTGTGACAGGGTGTAGTAAGTGTGGTAGTATCAGAAATGGAGAATCAGAGTAATAATTAGCTAGTATAATAACTCTAAGATAGTGTATATCATGGAGAAGAAATATTAGCTAAGATAGAAAAGAATATACTTATACTCCAAGATATATGTATTAAGGAGTAGGAGTTTGGAGATAATAAAGAGGAATGATCTTGGCTTCAACATATATGTTGTGCCCTGATCTCCTATTGTAGGTGATTGTTTAATTTCAGAGATGAGGAGATGTCGTCAGATATTGAACAGAAGTCCAAAGTCCAAGTTTAAGAAATATATATATATGAAGGAGAGGAATATGAACAAAGGGTAGATAGATGTTAATCTATAAAGTAGGTGGCTATCATGTATCTACCCCATATATATACCCTAGCTGGAATAGGGGAGAGCCAGTCTAAAATGCAATACTCCTGAGACACAATACTCCTACTCTGAATTAAGTAGGAGATAAATAATAATAAGAAAAGAAAATAAATAAATAATACTAATCATAACCAAAAATCTGGTATATGACAGGTAAGGGGTGTTGTCATACCCCTGTGATACCATCACTCAACTACTCATTCACACTTCCTTATCTCAGCTGTAACTGAATTCTTCCTTAATTTAATTAGCACCGGTCTGATACAATTTTTCCTTCTAAAATTCTCTGAATTATTTAAGTAACCCAACTAGTTAGTATTTCCTTATCTTTGTTCTCCACTGGGTAAACTCTCTCTCTTGTCTAAACTCTCTGTCCTATCCAATAATTAATCTTGACTCACTCCTTGGGGGATATCAGTGTAGAGAGCACCCAAATGCACTGCCATACCCATTGTTGCTGTTCTCACAGAGTCAGTACCTGACAGGTGTGGTAATTTCTCTATGCCCATCTAGATAAGAGTGAGACTGTCTTACCTTACTAAGCATGGCCCTAGAATAGTCCCCTTACAATATTCTTGTAAAGCACATTTCAACTTGTTCAATATCCTGGGCAGGTCATAGTTCTGCTTGACCTGCTATCAGTATAAAATTGCAATTTGAAAATATTACTAGTCACAGGCTGGTACAAATAACAGGTCCTCTTCATGCAGTCATTGATTTCAACATGAGTGGATAGTTTGCTGTGCATTATCAGATCCTCAGTTGAGGACCATTGTCAGGTTGATTGTGGTATCTTCAACCACTTGAAGTTGAAATGTTTATTTGAATAGCTGTGTATCATTGGGTCCTTCCTCCAGAATGTGTCAGATAGGATACATGAAAAACATTAACTTAATAGCTGTACTTCTTTATTTCCTCGATCCAGATGTTAGCTCGAGCGTGCTTTTGTAGATCTGGTCGACACACGCAGCACACCATTTTCGCAATTTATGATTGCGATCTTTGATTGCAGAAGTCTTGGTCAACTGAAGGTTCGCCAATTGTTCTTCAATCGAATCCCGAGGTAGAAACGGTTCAATCCCTGATTGAAGCAGCAAAAGTTGGCACTGCAGTTCTTGTGATTCGAGGGAGATTTGTGCAATAACCTGCGGTGGATACATGGTAGATATGAGATTATCAGAGGAAGAGATAAAATTGGAAGAGACGGCGGCAAGATCATCTAACATTCTATTGGTCGCCTTAGAGAAAGGAACTGAAGGCACAAGTATCGATAAAATATCCTTGAGAATTCGCTGATGAAGAAGGGTAGACAGTCGGGCAATGGTGTGGATCTGAGGATTGTTGAGTATTGAGTTGATTACTTGAACAGTTAGGTCAACCTTTTTCATTGTTTCAAGTTCCGTGGCAGATGGCTTTACAGAGGGGATACCAAACTCTTCCCAGCCATCATCAAACTTGATCCCGTCTTCCGTGCTACCCTCAGGATTCTCTGCTTTTTCCAATGCATCGCGGATCTCTTTCAAACTGTCATTTAAAGTTTCTTGATTACGCTTCCAAACTTTCCTAACAGCTACAAGATTATTTCCCGAAAATCCAGACATTTTGCGAGCATTCTCGATTAAATCGTGCAGTGCCCCTGTTCTCGTGAGGTATTCAGCTACTGCTTCCTTGCTTTGAGAAGAATTTTCGGAATGAATGGAGATAAAAGTTTGTATGAGGTGTTGAAGTGCTTCAGTTACATCTCTTGCTATCACGTAAGCCTCTGCTGCTAAGGTCTTCCCGTGGCCAGCTTGTATGAGTTGAACGTAGTGTGGAAGAGATACAATACGTTCAGACAATTCTTTCAACGGTTCAAGAGAGGCAGAGTAAGATGGAGATGAAGGTTTCAACACGAGAGATAGCCTTGTTGTAGATACGTATATGAGGTTGAGCAATGTGAGGAAATCTCTGTGCAATGAGGAGAAATCAAGGGCGTCCAGAGATAAACCCACATTCGATGTTGGGTCAGAAAGGAATGTGAACGTTGCCTTTGAAGTATCGAGCACACGATGGAGTGCTAGGAGTGCTAGTTCATCGTAAGTCACGAAATCTCATACTAACCATTGAGCACACCTTCTTGTTTCTCTGACATTGTTGGTCGAAAGTCTGATCATCATTGGAGAGCATCAGTAAATTCTTTCAAGGCACGTGGCCTGCCGAATTTTCGCTTGCACACGCTGTCCTTACCAATTTCCTCCAGATATCACCATCACCATAACCCGAATGCTTAGACATCCCCAGGTATCTTGTTATATCACACAGTCATTCCTAAATAACTGACATGTTCTAGCAGATGCTGGGTTTACTGCGTAGTTCTGCGCACCCAGTAGTTGGCCAGTCTTTGGTATTCACACCCCGAACCCTAGCTTGCCAACTGTCTACATTTCAGTTACTTCAACCCAGACATACAAGATATGTATTGCATCCACTTTCCTTGACGCGCAGACTAGCACCACTGAACTTGCGGAATTTGAACCTTGGTTCAATATTCTCTCGCAATCCCGCTCCTTCGCCATCCCCATTGATCGTGGCTCATATAACTCGTCTTGAAGCTGAGGCCAATGTTCAGCCACAAGATGTAGAAAAGCAGCTTGCTTTGTTTCGTGCACTCATGGAAACAAAACTCAAGACTTCGTATGAGTTGGTCATCAACCGATGGGAACAAATGTGTGAATTCGTAGGTTGCAGGAATTCTTATTATGAACGACTATGTTGATTTGCCTATTCTGGATTTAGGACCCCTCTTCACCACTACTCCACTCACATGAAGCATTCAAAATATATTTAAGTGGCCTGATGCAGACCAGCCAACAGATCACCACTATAAATGCCGCCGTATTGAGACGAGATAACTTATTGGCTGCTCACCCTCTTGCAAGTGGTGAATCTTCCGGGAGCAAGGATGATACAATTGCAACATCTGTGGATGCTGCTAGCCGACCCGGCTCTGAAACAACTGTATCGATGGAATCTGTACTTTCAACTGCGCCCTCAGTGTCCAAGCAAGCTGAAATTCCTACTAGTCAGCAGATTGCTCAATCTTTATTGTCTGGTCAACCGAGAGCATCTGTATCCAGTCTTTCCGACAATATCTCACCTTTCACCAAGCTCAAGGGCTTTTCTTTGGCTCCAGAAGGTTCAACAGGAAGCCCAATTCAAGTTTCTATTGTTGAAAGTCTGTTTCGTTTCCTATCTCTTCATTGAGTAATATTCGGTCTGACCCCTGTCACTAGGAAAAGGTGCTTGGGTGCCACGCCTCATTCGGTTCATTGCTTTAGTTATTGCCGGTTCCTTCTGTAAGTCGTAATGATATCGACCTTATTCAATGGTGGAGTGACCTGATTGGTTCGTTCCGTTCCAGTCCTCCTTGTTCTTCTATCTGTCTTCTTCGAGAACACCGGTTTCATGAAAGCTGGTCCTCGTCAAAATGAATTTGAGCCTACGGAAGGAAAAATCGTTAAGTTCAGTGATGTTCATGGGGTGGATGAGGCGAAGGAGGTATGTCATATTGTCCTTAGGCTCCATCCTAAACAGTTGCATTCGGATCTGTCGATAGGAACTACAAGACATCGTCGCCTTTTTGAAAGACCCTACTGCGTTCGCGTCCCTTGGTGGTAAACTCCCGAATGGTGTACTCCTCACTGGGTCTGTCAAATGAGGATTGCTGTTGTGTGTGTCAATTGATCGTACTTTTTTTTCTTCAGGCCTCCTGGCACCGGTAAAACCATGCTTGCTAGAGCAGTTGCCGGAGAGGCTGGTGTTCCATTCTTCCATGCTTCAGGGTAAGTTTACTTGCAACCCCTCCAGAACAGTGATTTAAGGACCTTTAGATCTGAATTTGAGGAAGTGTTTGTGGGTGTAGGTGCGAAGAGAGTTCGTGATCTCTTTGCAGCTGCTCGTAAGAAGGAACCGGCAATCATCTTCATTGATGAACTGGATGCTGTAGGCGGAAAGAGAAGCAACAGGGATCAGCAGTATATGAAACAAACACTCAATCAACTCCTCGTTGAAATGGATGGCTTCCAGCCGAATGAAAGTATCATTGTGATTGCTGCGACTAATTTCCCAGAATCGCTTGATCAGTAAGACTACCATCTGCCATTGCTCTTAGGAGCTTATACCATTGTGACAGAGCATTAGTAAGGCCGGGTCGGTTTGATCGAACTGTTGCTGTACCACTTCCCGACATCAGAGGCCGTGTTCAGATCCTCCGCCACCACATGCGCGGAGTAACAATTAGTAAAGGTTGATCTTGTATCACGGCCTTATCTCCAACGAGCTGACAACCCATCAGACATTGATCCCACAATAATCGCAAGAGGAACACCGGGATTTTCGGGGGCCGATTTGGCTAACATGGTTAAGTAAGTGGATTGTTCTGAATCAGTTTCCGATGCAGTAATCTAGTCAAGTCTCGCAGCGATTCAGGCTTCGAAGGAACACGCGAAAGAAGTAGACCTAGAACATTTCGAGTGGGCCAAGGCAAGTTTAATGACAAAGGATCAGCGGAACGTATTAGTTTATTTGCATCCTTAGGATCGGATCATCATGGGGGCAGAACGGAAAAGTCAATTCATCGACCATAAAGAAAAGCTGGCCACGGCGTATCATGAAGTGCGGGTTCTAAATAAGCTAATCCAAGCATTGCTAACTGTGTGAGTCTTCAGGGTGGACATGCCCTAGTCGCCTTGTACACCGATGGGGCTATGCCATTGCATAAGGTCACTTGTGTCCCTCGTGGTCATGCCTTGGGTTATGTATGCATCTCGTTGGGTGCCGTTAAAATGCCATTGACAAAAGAATATTTTACAGACTTCTCAGCTTCCTGTAAATGACCGCACGTCTATCAGCTTTAAAGAATACCTGGCTGATATTGATGTTGCAATGGGAGGTCGAGTAGCTGAGGAAATCAGTATGTCAAGAACATTCTCTGAAAATCTCTTACTGAATATGTTCTTTTTAGTCTATGGGCGCGACAACGTGTCAAGCGGTGCCAGCTCGGACATAATAAGTGCGACTCGGACCGCTTCCGCTATGGTCAAAGTATGTGTAGCCCATTTCAGGGACTCAGGTCTTCATATACGACTTCCCAGCGATGGGGTTTTTCCAAGCTTGGTCCAGTCTTTTATGACAACAGGGATGAAAGAATCAGTCAAAAACGTCAAGAGGAAATAGAGGAAGAGGTTTCAACGTGAGTAGCAATACACTTTTATTTACGAGTGAGAACTGACAGTGTCATGTATTTTGCAAGACTGGTTCGAGGAGGCGAAAGTCGGGCGATGGATATTTTGCATACCCGGTTAGATGAATTGCATCGGGTAGGTATAAACCTACTGCCATGAGAGGAAATAATCTATTGATTGGTGTTTTCCTATCAGCTTGCACATGCCCTAGTAGAACATGAGACTTTGAATGCAGATGAGGTTCGTAAAGTCATCAAAGGCGAACCAATCCGTGATATTTCACAAGTCTTGGAAGACGACATGTCCAGGACAAGTTTACCTGCAGAGCCTCTTGTTCAGTCAGCGGGATCTACTAGCTTATGACCAGTTCAAGTTATATTGACAATCATAAAACCCAGTGCAGCTAGCGTCGCCTAATTACTTGTCACTCACATTAATGTATTAGTTTACTCCTCTACTCGCATGAACTCCAGATGTTTTGTCGGCGATTGAATAAGAAACAGAGAATCCTCATAAATTTTTGCAAGTTGATTCTTGACTGACCAAGAACTTGTAGGTGATTTATTTCTAAGTATGAAAACTTCTTCATGTCAGCAGAGAGGGCACTTTTACTCTCAATTCAGAGGCATGCCCTGGAGGTCCTCATATGACCATGTTGAGTTGGGGATGAGTAACACAATAACTGGGGGGACTTGTTGTAAATGTGCAACATACATTACTACAACTATTTATCTCTAACTAAAACAATAAAAATGAAACATTTTGTCTAACCTGAACAATAAGACATAGTTAATTTTAGTATAGCATTTGATGTTCCAACAGACCAATCACATGACAATGGCTTGGAGCCTTGTACTTAACATAAGGTTTTCATCTAGGCCTCTGGCCCAACTTGAACCCTCTACTAATTCTGAGTGGAGTTGACATTGTGTTGTCTGTCAGGTTGCTGCACTCCCTTTCCTCCAACAGTCTGTGTAACAGTGTGTAGTGTTGTCTGTCAGGTTGCTGTGCTCCCTTTCTCCAACAGTTTGTATAACAGTGAGTAGTGTTGTGTGTGCACTGCAGTGCACTATACTCTTTTTCTCCAACAGTTTGCAGTAGTGTTGTCTATAGTACACACAGTGAGTAGTGTTGTCTGCAGTGTGCACAGTGAGTAGTTGTCATATACCAGAAAATTTGGTATAAATTAATATTTATATTCATTTTATTTATTATTATTATTTACCTCCTATAGGAGTATTGTGTTTCAGACTAGAAGTATTATGTTTCAGACTGGCTCTCTCTTACTCCAGTTATAGTATATATATAGGGTAGATATATGGTAGTAATCTAGTTTGTAGATTAAAGTCCTAAAGTCATAAAGCCACTTCCTTTTGTAGTACTCTCTACTATATAACTTCTTACTCTTGAATTTATCTCTCCCTTGGACAACATTCTACTACTCCAAAATAAGCGGCCACATACATAATAGAAGATCAAAGTACAGTACACAAGCTGAGGCCAAGGTTGTTTTACTCCTGTGCTATTATTGCATTCTCTCCAGACCAGCTGTAAAACCATGGGACCAGAGAGCAACATATATCATTTCACCTAGTAGTATGTTCCACTCTCCAACTCTACTCATTGCATCACTTTCTAGAACTAGGAGTGTACACTCATAGTATATTTATAGTAATTTATAGTATATTATAGTCTTTCTATACTACTATTCCTTCCTACTTGACAGTAGTTTCATCTGCAGTATACTATACTCCTTTTTTCCAATAGTTTGCAGTAGTGTTGTCTATAGTATACTATGCTCTCTAATTTTCTATAGCTTTTTCTAATTTTTCCTGAATTTATTTGAATTTTTTGAGTAAAGAAAAAGGTATTAAGTAAATCTTAGTCATAATTAGCCAAATTTGACTAAGTGACTACAAAGGACCATATTCCTATACGAGGTTTTCATCTGGGCCTACAGCCTAACTTGAGCCCTCTACTAATTCTGAGTAAAGTTAACATTGTATTGTTTAGTAGGTCACTGTGCTCTCTTTCTCCAATAGTCTGTATAATAGTATGCAGTATTGTCTATCAGGTTGCTACACTCTTTTTCTTCAACAGTTTGCATAATAGTGGATAGTACTGTCTGTTAGTATATATAGTAAGTACTATTGTCTGTAGTGTATTATACTTCTTTTTTCCAATACTTTGCAGTAGTATTGTCTACAATGTGCACAGTGAGTAATATTGTCTATACTATACTTCTTCTCTAGTATTGTCTACAGTTCACTATACTTCCTTCCTCCAATATTTTGCAGTAGTCTTGTCTACAATATGTTATACTTCTTTTCTCTAACAGTTTGCAGTTTGCTATACTTTCTTCCTTCAATAATTTTCAGTAGTTTTGTCTGTAGTCTACACTATACTCCTTTTCTAGTATTGTCTACAGTCTACTATACTTCCTTCCTCCAATAGTATATACAGTAAGTAGTATTGTTTATAGTATGTTATACCTCTTTTCTCTAACAGTTTGTAGTCTGTTATACTTTCTTTCTCTAATAGTGTATAGTAGTTTTGTCTACAGTACATTACACTTCTTAATTTTCTACTGTTTTTTTTCTAGTTTTTAATGAATTTATTTTAATTTTTGAGTAAAAACAGTATGCTGAAAAAACTTGGGAACAGGTGTAGTTTATTTTATTTTATTTTATTCCAATTTTCTGTAGTTTTTTCTAATTTTGAATAAGTTTATTTAAATTTTGTAGATTTTTGAGAGACTGCGGGAATGATTAGCTAAAAATTTGACTAAGCCCTATCTTCCCACATCCTTCTTGTATATTTACTAGATAGTACACAATT